>BEGY01000126.1:3334-150812 GCA_002335675.1 Chlamydomonas eustigma | reverse complement strand
TAAAACCTCCTCATTGCGGTAATTGCGGCCACCACGGGGAGTGGACTGTGATCTTGACGGGGGACCACGACCGTTTCCCGAGCCTATGATGGCACCAATCGTGCACGATCCCCTGCTCCCCAAACCTGCGTTGCTAGCGTTGCTCATTAAGCTTAGACCGGACAATTGTTTCAGCACATTTGCCATGCTCGGTTGTGCAGTGGGATTCTTGTTTGTGAAAGTGACCGTGAAAGACTCTACTAGCTCCTTCTTTGCCTTCCTCATTGCTTGATCTGCACGACCAAAAGCCTTGTGCATCTCCTGACCAGAGCATCGCTTCTCTGAAATAATCTCTGCAAACTTCATGCCTTGCAGCCGCATTATGTAGCCAGGTTATACAGGTTATACAAGTTATTATTTCTAATAAGCATTCCAAATTGCTACAAACGATATTGTAGATACTGCGGCTCTATAGCTATAAGCTATACAGCATATTATAACTAATAGTACTAATAATAGTACTAATAGTACTAATAGCTCACTTGAAATGCCACCTCCAACTGCCTCGTGGTGAGCTCTGACCCTATTACAAGGCATTTGAACTTGAAGTTCGGGATGCAGTGATTCTTCAAATTACCAATCAACAGACTCAGGGCTCCCGGCGCATAGGTATTATCTTCCCCATCCGTAAATACAACAAGAAACGGCAAAACGACATTGCCGTTGGCATCCATCTTACTCTTGCCCTCAGTTTTCTGCATGGTCTCCAGAGCATCAATAGTGGTATCGTACAAATTAGTTCCAGTGCTGCAGTTCATGGCTTTTTTGGCCTCATCCTGGATGCGATCAAAGCTGAGTAAAATCTTGCTAGCCTTTGTGTTATAAAAGACCTGCATGACAGTCATGCATGCACGATTCTTCAAATTAACTTAATATGCTTCATGTACTTCGCTTCATTATGGTGCATATTGCACGACCTGCGTCTGAGGTACTGAGCTGAGGTACTAGTGCACCACGTTAACACGAGGATCTCTTATTACGATAATTACGAGTGTAGATGCAAATAGGTAGCGGCCGTTAAAGCAGCTCCAAATTAGATCAATATTATTGCATCATCAAAATAAAAAAGACGATAAATTAAGATGAAAGAAGATAGAGGTAGTCATAGTTACCGGCGACATATAATAAGAGGTCGTCATATACGTCATACTAGTCATACGACCAGCTCAATATTACATACGTAACATCATACGACTATCCTAAATATACATAATAATACCTGAATGCGATTGGCCCTGCCGTTGAAAAACGTCAGGGTGACGCGATCGGTATCGGGCACAAGAACTGACTCCACCAAGCTCTTCACGTTTCTCAATGCAGCAGCCATTCGACTCTCCCCATTGTCCATCCGCCAAGACATTGAGCCTGACGCATCAATGAGAAATGAGGCATGGACAACGATCTTTGGGGGCGGTCTCTCTGCTGAAGTCATATTGTAAACCAGCTGCCCATGTAACAGCTGTCCTTGTTGATTAACAACCGAAAATCTGTCCTGCATGTTATTACGCTGGTTGCCTCCTCCTGTTGATGCGACAAAATGAGTGACTGCTGCATTGTTGTTATGATAATTAATAGGCATTGAAGGTCTTTGAGACTGATCTGAAACTTGTTGTGTATACGCGTTTCACGGCAGGCCCATAATCATCGGACGACGGACACTCTGTCACATGGCAGGCACGGATATCTTAACTCTAACTACCCTACTTACCCGTAATTTTTTTATTTCTTACTAGTAGATCCATTGGCCTCCAAGCTGGCTCCTCCTTAGCTGCAGAGGACTAGCAGACTGTCTTGACTGTCCTCTTATTTACTCCCCCCAGCTCAGACGGCGGAGTTGGGAGCGGCGTAGCCTGATAATTTTAGGTCAGGATTTCATGTCAGCGCATCAAGTCATGCTTAACTACAATAACCCTGTCCAGTGTAAGATAAATCCTTCCTCATCTCAATCGATGTGACCACCACCTGAAAGCAGGAGAAAAATGAAATGCATAAGTGTGCTCTATCAGAGAACTAGCATACAAGCATATAACCTCATGATATTTGTTTACCATGAACTGCTGCATTACTCTTTGGACATTCTGAAGCCTTTACAAGCGGGGAACAACATGATTTACACCATTAAATAATTCCAACATCTCACTCACTGCATACGCTCAAGATTACAAAGGGGAGCTTAGCCACATTACTGCGGCTCTCGCTTGAAAAGATAACAGATACCTGTGCTAGAGCTGCCACTCTGACCGCCATGATGGTCTAAATGGCCTAGAATTTGCGCAAGCCACATTATTATGCTGATGTTTCTCTCAGATTCGATTTTCTTGTACCAACCTGGTCTGTAAAAGCTAGTGCAGCTTGACTTATTCCATCGCCTTGTTGCCCTTCATCTAACAAATCAACGACTGCATCGCACAATATTATATTTGAACCATGACATGCATAGTTTGAAAAATATTGCAATCAATTAAAGCTGATCCACCTCTACCATGGCTAAAAATAGTAGACACAAAACTTCATTTGAATAGTGCAGGATTTCGAATAACTTGAGAATGAGGGAACCGCAAGCCCATTGTTAACAAAGGTCATCATCTGTAATATGTTTAGGTACCAGCATTGTGTACCTGAAGTTTTGAGAGCGCTTAAAGTAATGGATGAGGCAAGTAGCAGGGATCAGGTAATATTGGCGGGAGATGAGCTTAGTTCATGCGTGGCACTTTGGGGCGGCTAAGGCTTGTCGACAACTGATGGCATTGACATTACAAGTGCTTCAGGCTTCTTGCTGTGATCTTCAAGAGTCATGGCTTTATCCAAGGGAGGAAGGTCTGCTTGATAATCCTTGGCTATTTCACCTTGACCATCATTGCCTAATATCACTCAAATAACATTATGTTCAAAACATGAGCATATTTATTTATTAATTGCTTTACTGTTTTATTTAGGTCACTCTCACAGCTTAGCAAATGTGAACATATACCTAATACCTTCAGCCTCCAGTACAGATTGAGACTGCTGTTGGAATGCTGAGACCAAGACTTTGCATTATACTAGTCTAAAACATCATTACAGCATGTGCCTACTTCGTACAAACTCCTGTTGTATGCACTTACATGTTCCAATGAACGTTTTTGAAGTGGCATCCACTTGCTTATGACGAAATTCAATTGAAGAACTACAGCCCATCGTTGCAGGAGATTCACTCCGAACGACTATACATGGAAATAGAGTTCGTTTAGGTTCCTGAAGCGCAAACATTTGACTGCGAGGGGACGAAAGCCTTGAATATGTAGTGTCGTCATTCGCCGTACTGATAATTATCACTCCCTCTAAATTGATCAAAGTGTGTTTTATTGCCTAGCAATTATAGCTAACCTTCTGTAAAGCAGCTACCACTTATTCTGTTTACTGGGAGTGATGTGCGCATGCTCTGCTCTGAAAATTTAATCTATATCATTGTATTCAACCAAGTCTTTTAGTGGATTGTTACATGTACGAACAATAATTACATCATGTTCGCTCCCTCCTTCTCAATCCACTGTTGCTTCGACTCATGCTGCTGAGGCGTGTTTCTACTCAATTCCTCCTTGGCAAGACAAGTTGATGAAGCAATTACAATTAAACCTCTGGTATGGATTGACAATGGATTTAACAGCAATGGATATTGCTGGACCCAAAGGTCCAAACAAAGAGAAAATATCAAAAAAGTGCCGCTAGCAATGTCATATCTGATGTACTCGGCACAGGCATCAGAGCTGCTTGTGAAAGCATGTCTCGTGGCAAATCAACCTCATGCCTGCACAAAATTAGGGAAGAGAGGGTGAGGACAATCATGCTCAATTTTCTCAACTACTGTATTGGGATCTAGTAGTCAAATTATTCGCCACCTCTTTCTCTATCTCTTGTTTTTATGAGACATGTGATGAACTTCTAGATATTGTCTCAGGGACACAAGAACAGATCAAGGCAGTATGCAGAGCTTGTACTTTTCCTGTTACCTAAAACCTAAAAAAAACTCAGAACGCCTTGAGCATAAATTGCTGATCATGACTGATTAGGGAATCTTGGAACAAGGTGTCATGACAGGAACTGTTTCTCACCCATTACACAGGACCCTCCTGACATGCCCATCAGCAAACACTACATCTTTTACACCATCAGGATTGTGAACCTCTGTTTGTCCATTGGGAAAGTGGAATACTTCTAAACCATTGTTGAAGGTAGTGTGCCAAGTGCTTATCTACATGGCAACAAGCATAACATTCAAATAGTCATGTACAAAATATTGGACATGACACAGGTGGCAAGGGTAGTAAATGCATTACAAAAATTGTAGTAGACCGATCATTCATTTGTCAGCTGAAAATAACATGAAACAATGTTGCTTTTTTGTTACCTCAGCGTAGAAGTAGTCAACCGCCCTTTGACTTGCATGTTGCAACTTAATATCACCATTTGTGAATCTGATTATCTGCCGTCCATTGGGAAAGGATATTTTTCTTGTTCCATTCATGAATTGAATGCACTTCAGACCACTACATAAAAGAAAGGATGACAGAAGAGAGAAAGGAAAATAATCAGGCCAGGAGAAGATGAACACTACTTCTCTCAGTCTGTATTATTGTGAGTTAGCTTATCAAAGCGTTCTGAGATTAAGCATGAAACTACCTTGAATAAATCTTCTCTGCACGGCCATCTGCATGTCTGAGGTCAGATAGCAATGAGCCATGGTCTATTGCATTCTGATCCACATCCTGATCCTTCCAGATGTCACGTCCTGTAAGAGGGAGGCTGCTGCTGATTATTCTCATGTTAGTATCTCAGGCACCGTCAAACTGGAATGAACAAACTATCAAAGATTGCTACTCTAAGGTTGATAGCATGTGTATGGTCCTTTGTTGAGGGTACAGAGTACCAAACCCATGTACTGCTCAATTTATATGACTCTGAGTCTCAATTGCCAGGTACTCAACAGCAGTGTTGCAGCAAAATCTAATCCTCTAATGGTGGCAGCTTCTGTCATGATTGATTTGTGTTCACTCTTCTTTAAGGACAGCTCCTGATTACCTTCTTGCCTACAATCTTGCAAAACTTTAGATCCAGGACGGTGATGATGCAAAGCAAGTGCCCCCCCATGATGATCAATGGCCTTCATCATGGGCTGATTTGAATAATTTGAAGCTGCTAGTCCAGGCATGTGTGGCTGCATTGAATGTGTGATGCTAATATCTGCCATTAGACCATCATCTCCTGCCCCCATGATGCAGGCAGCATTGATGAGGAGAGAGGAAGACTTAGGAAGCAGATCTTCTTGTACTGCAGCATGACTGCAAGATACTCCACTGCCTGCTATCCCTTGCTTCCTCAAATTCAGGGGCAGCAAAAGACTTTGAGACTTATCCTTGGCTGTCACCCTATCAGCAGTCTTTACACTACTGGGGGATCTCCCTACTGCCCCTTGGAGCTGGACTAATTTGTCCAGTCCGTCTTGCTGAATTGGAATGTCCTTTACTACAGATATTTCATTCTCCTGTAAAGGCTGTGTCACTGCGTCATCATTGTGGCGTCCCATATGACCTGCTTCAGACAGGGCACTACAATGTTCATCCATGGTGCTGGCCTTCCACATCTGCTGATCCCAGCTACTCAGCAAGACCTCAGATTGTTTCACTGGATTACTGTGCTGAGATAGACAATCCACATCACAAGAAAAGGAAGCAGACTTAGGTGGAAAGTTGAGAGGAGTCTCAGCATGCTCATGAGCTTCTTTCTGGTCAACCTTGCAACGAGCGTCCTTGACCTCAGTAGTTGCTTCTCTCCTCTTATCCTGGGCTTGGGCTGAAAGAGAGAATGCAGGAAGGCAAAGCTCGTCTTCACTTTTGACCTCCTCTCCCTCGCTAAGGCCGAGCATGGCAGACCAACTGACATCTGACTGACCAGAGGGATCAACAAGCAGAGACGTTGTGGTTCCATTTGGCTGTTGGGACTGAGCATGGACTGCTGGAGCATGCATGGATGCAGACTTCTTCATCAGGGTGGAAGTGGAGGCAGCCGTAACAACCTTCTGAGGTTTTTTTTGCAATTGATAGCTTCCATCAGAAATGTCAGAATTTACCAATGATGTAGACTTCAACTGTGCAGTATGGCTGGGAACTGAGGCAGCTAGCTGCGAGCCTTGCCCCCCTCCAACCCAACCCAAAGACATGAGTTGCACCTGGTACCATCGAACCTCATCTCGAGACTCATTATTCCGCTCCTGTACCCAGACAAAACAACAGTACCCTCAAATGCTTTGTTACTAGCAACTAGGAACATTCAATACAACTCCTAGATTGAACGCCAACATTATCTGTGGGTGACATCGTTGATCTTTTGGCCATCCATCATCAGTGATATCATGACAAAGATAGATGGATTGGCAAGAGGGATCAATGACATTCCAATACAACTCAAAATCATATCGTGACACCTGAAGCTCAACAATCTGCCTTCTCAATCTCTCCACAGTCAGCTTGTGCCTTGCCTCCTTTGCGCGGCTATCCTTGCGTTCAACCTCCAATGCTGCTTCTGCTGCCGCTACAGCACTTCGCTCCTTCTTATTGGGTAGGCTCAGCAGAGACCGGCTTTGCTTCTCCAGAATCCTGCGATCTCTGGCAAGCCGTTGTGACTCTGTGGTTCTCCACTCATCAAGTGCTGCAGCCTCATCAACCTTGCCAAGAGAATTTGCAGCAGTCGTAAAAGGAGTTAGGTGTGAAAAGGTGAAGTTACCCTTCCTCCTAGGAAAGAAAAGATGACAAAATTTACCCAACATTGAAGAGGATTGTACTTTGCGTATCGGTTATGTTATTATGATCTGCTGCGTCTTCTGATGACGCAGATTTCAGATCCAACTTCCTTGCCGACCAACATACCTGTCTACTTTTGACTCTGTGTGCAGATTCAACCTACCTGTCTCTTCTCCATTGCTTTACGCTCCTGTTCCAATCTGTTTGCGGCCTTTTCTAGGTCTGTCCTCATCTTCAGAAGAAAACTTTTTTCCTTTCATTCCAAGGAGAGGCAAAAACAGAGTGTTGGATATATATATGTTGTTTTGAAAGTCTTGCAATTTGTCAGGGAACTTGATAAGACAGATGATAAGCCTACCTGCTGAACTTTTCCCATTTCCTCCTCCAAAGCTTTGAGTCGCTCTCCTTCGCCTTCAGTAGCTGTTAAAGTCCCTTTCCTCTTGTTTGTCTCAATGAGCTTGTTATCCACTGCACTATCGACGTGCTGCTGCTTCCTTTGAAACAATGACCGCACCAGAGGCTGTACTAGGCCAGAGAGTTGAGTAGGGAGCAATGCACTATGCTCCTCCTTGTCCTGAGTTATGGCAGGATCATGTACATGCATGAATCATGACGGCATTACACTGCAGTACCATGTACATGTATGGATCATGATGGCATTACACTGCAGGACCATGTACATGCATGGATCATGATGGCATTACACTGCAGGACCATGTACATGCATGGAACATGATGGCAATACACTGCAGGATCATGTACATGCATGGATTATGAAGGCATTACACTGCAGGATCATGTACATGCATGGATTATGAAGGCATTACACTGCAGGATCATGTACATGCATGAATCATGATGGCATTACTCTGCAGGATCATGTACATGCATGGATCATGATGGCATTACACTGCAGGATCATGTACATGCATGGATCATGATGGCATTACACTGCAGGACCATGTACGTGCATGGATCATGATGGCATTACACTGCATGATCATGTACATGCATGGATGATGATGGCATTACACTGCAGGACCATGTACATGCATGGATCATGATGGCATTACACTGCAGGATCATGTACATGCATGGATCATGATGGCATTACACTGCAGGACCATGTACATGCATGTATCATGATGGCATTACACTGCATAAGTCTGCATCATTATCTTAGCCTTCAAATAATGTCCCCTCCTGCTAAACTAGCAATAGCTGCCCATCCTAGCAACAATCTATTACAGCCCAGCCTAACATCTAATATCTTCTACACTTGACATTATTGTGAAGTGCTGTATTCTTACATGCATTTCGGTGGATTGAAAAGCAGATTGGTCATCCCAATCCTCATAAGCTGTGGGCCCCTCATCTTCATACAGCTCAGGTGAAGAGCCTGATGCCCCTATAGCAATGGGTGTCCTCTCTACATAGATATGAGTCATGTTTCACATCTCTTGATGAAATAATGCATGACATACTCTGATTGAGCTGAGCAAGATCAAGCAGCATGTGAAACAACAATTCAGAAATTCAGGACTAATTTAAGTACTATCGATACCTAATGGAGGCCCAAGCTTTGGGACAAGCTGCTCCTTGCTTCCCTGCAAGTCTTTAAACCCCTTTGCAATTGGCCACTGATGCCGTTCTAAGTTCTGGTAAGTATCTCTGGGATGTCCAGCAAAATTTGACTTGCGAGCGTCAGGAGGACAGAACGTGAACCCATCATCTACTTCCTACACATCAAGCAATTTAATATTTAAGCGATCACATGGGGAAAAACACAAAGTATTGGTATTTGTCAACTATCTTCAATTCTTTGACGACCTGTCTGCAAAAAAATATGTACTTACCATGCAAGGCCTCACATGCACATTTTAGAAATTCTCTTACCCTTCATGCACCAAGGCATACCTCATTGCATGCTGCACATTCAGAGGGTAGCATGTACCATGGAAGGCTGAAACCCGCCTCTTTCTTTACCTCACGCTCCAATGCTTGGAACTCTTGGAGCTCAACGTCCTGCTTAATTACACATTCTAATATGTTTAAAAAGGGAGAGTCTGGAGGAGATATCCAGGAAATTTGCTCACAAATAGTAGCAGAAGTTTTAAAAGGAGTTAAGGCAAGGAGAGCTTAAAAAAGTTGCTCAAGTACTCGTGTACCAAGTAGGGAATATGTCTGGACATAGTACAGACTGAGTGCACAAGAACTGGTTCACAGCAATACCTCTGTATCATCCCCTTCTAAACACTCCTTGCTGGGATCAACTAAGACCGGGTAAGCATGCGCAAGTTTTGGGCCATCTGCATAACAATGTACACTTATATTCATGCGTCACAAGAAATTGAAGAAAGATCTACCGGCACCACAAGAGAAAGCATTGAGGCCTTCATATGCAACCAACGTTGACATTCTATTATTATGACAAGAAGAATTTTTATGCGGACATTTGGTGATTACAGCTGACAGCTTAAGCACCTCTTGGAAGGCTATTTTGCGCTGCTTTAACGTTCTTTATCTGTAAACTCGGCGCATTAATTCTCCTTATTACACCCTCTCCTCTTCTCAGGAAACTACGCTTCTCCCGCAGATTGTCAGAGCTTGCTGTTTGATTTTCCGGCACTTTACTATCAGTGAGCTCGTGCATTGAGCGTTATCTGCATACTTAATTGCGATCGTTGTTGTAAACAAACTGCATATGCTTTTGCTCTGTTACCTGCAATTGGTTTGAGTTTAAAGGGCATGCCAAACGGCTTGCCAAACCCAGAAGTAGAAAGACGAGCATCATGTAGCAATAGAGGCATCGATCAACATGTAACATTCTAAAATGCATGAGATTTGAGCTCTCAGTGACTTGCGAGGTTCACAGAACTTCCAATTTATGTAGTTGTACTCAAATTGGAAGTTGGTGAATAGCATGTATGCTGCCTGGCTTAAGAGTCAGAGAACTGGTATTAGCAAAATCAAAAAATATGGCTGTCACTAGAATTAAAGCCATTGGACAATTTACATGATTGACAAGCTTGAGTCAACAAGGCTACAGATACGAAACTAGGACTAGCAAGAATAAAATAAAGCCATAGCTTTGAATCCTCATTTCAAGAGCAAAATCTCTGATTGGTGCTACTTGAGTTTGAGGGATCACTGCCAACAGTCTGTTGAGAAGCCTTCGTGTCCTTCCTTCTCACACTATCTGACAGAGCATACAATAGATTAGAGTAAATTATCAATACATTAAGAGCTTGGCACATGTTTGTCAGAAATTTCATGTGAGAGCCTCAAACAGTACAGTAATATGGTAATTACGCATACATGCTGATCCACACATACCACACAGCCAGTTGAGTTGAGATTTCGACTAGGGATAGGGTAGAACTGAGGTTTAGATTAGGATAAGAATGAAAGCAATAAACTTATGTTTGAAAAACCACTTGAGTGTATCAAGGCTCATGACAATCGATAAGATTATTGCCACGACTTACGCGTTTAGATGCATGATATTTTATAAGCAGTGCGTTTGTGTGAGCAGAAAAAAGGGCCTCACTAGTGCTGCACATTGGCAATAATAACTGGATGTTTTAAACTTGGTCATGACAGATGGAGTAAATTGTATCTCACAAACAACTGGTACTACTGGTACAGTTCCTTGACACATGTTTTTGGGGTCGATTTCATCTGCCTTCCTTTCTCCAATAAGCACTGCATCAATTGAAATCAACTGAACGATTTTCAGCTTGGCAGGTCCTTACAAAGCTGAAAAAATCATACTTGCAAAAAAAACTTAATAATTTCCTTGATTTAGGTATGTCATCCAATCCAATAACTTACAGCTTGTTACAAGCTTATCTTTGAATCAATTATAGTCATATCAAGAGTACTCAGAAGTCATCAGCCATGCAATCCCCAAACAACTTAGTACACACACTTAAGTCTTTCATATTTTTGAATGGGCACCTGGGCTGAGTTACAGCTTCCATGTGGTAACGACAAACATTTTATTGATCAGCACATATACCTACTGGTGGCTACATCTCTCCCTGCGATCACAATGAGTCTTGACTATTTTGTTGTGCATAGAGTTTCAATATTTTTTGTGAGGTACAACAATCAATGCCCCAGGAACTCGCGCCTTAAATTGTGTGTGGAAGATGCTTTACAGATGTTCTAGTGCTATTGCTATTAGATCAGATTTCATAACACATATTGCACCTGAAGACAGCTGAGGACAGCTTTAAGTGAACTGGCGGGTATCATCAGGAGTTATCACTGTAATGTTTGTCTGTCACTCTTGAAAGGCGTTCTAATAGGTAAGAGATCAACAGAAAAAAGCTATGATTGTTGTCTGTTCCCAAAAGGTACTAAGCAGTACCACCTCCCCACGATTCATCCCAGGCATTTAATAACCTTGTCCTACTATTCAGATAAAAAAACTCATGAAACGACCTTCCACTTGAACCACAACACAAATAATGACACTAACGGATGTGCAGGACTAATTCATAATCCCAGCAATACTTTCATAAAGAAATGGACACATCAGCAAAGAAAGAAAATTGCCTACAACATGTCCTGACATGAGGTGGCAGAGATCTCACACATAATCATCCTCTTTTGCCCCACAGATCATCAATTCAGACAATCAAAAGTCATCTCTTCACTTGAAAAGTGCCTGCATCCCTTTGATATGAACTGAAGTGTTTACATGGCATACGACCCATCTGAGTCAATAGGCCCAAGGAAAACCACTCCTGAACCAGCTTCAAAAGTTCCTGATGTAGGAGCAGCCATCATTAACATGCCCCCTCCTGACTGACCATGGCTCTCTCGCCTGTTGTTACCACTCTTCCTAAAAATCTGCATTCCAAACTGAGGGATGCAGATAAGGATCATTAGCAATGACAATGTGTCTTTTGCATTAGATCACAAGGAACCATGAAGACACATTCTTTATCTTCAGTATTGACACTTTAATTACCTTTACTGTCTTTGCCACCTTTGATTCAGCTTGTCTCATCTGTTGTAGCAATGCTAGTATCTCGTTGAAATTCGGCCTTCGTATAAACATCAAAGAAGAGACTGGCAATGTTTTAAGCAAAGTTTAGTCAATTCTCTTGATGCCAAAAAGAACTGATTCAGAACTTTTTCAGAATCTGAACGCATCAAAGGATAATTAACACCTCACCTGTTCTCGGTAGCTTTATCCCAGCACCTGCGAGCAAGCTGGGCATATGCACAGGGACAGTCCATAGGAAATTTTGGCCTAAGGTCCTCATTTACAATCTGATAACCCAACAGTGTAGAGGGGATCCCCTCAAAGACGATGCCAGAAGTGTACAGTTCCCAGAGTGTGATGCCAAACGCGTACCTGCCCATACACAAGTAGTTGTGGAGCATTCTCTTAGCAAGTCTTATTTGAACATCAGGTCAGTTGTGTAGAACTTGTCAAGAGTTGTAAATATAATGAATGAACATAATATTTCTGATAGGATCTATGCAGGTGTTGACAGGTCCCTCCTCTCATATTTCTTCTAACATCTACTGTGAAAGTACATAGATACTCTGTACAACTCACACATCAGATGCTGTAGACTGTATCCCTTTGAGTAGCACCTCCGGTGCCATGTGCGTGAGTGTCCCCTGAAAGGCTTTACTGACATGTGTATCAGCAGCTGCCATGCGCAAGCTCAGTCCAAAGTCAGAGACCTTGGCAGTCACTCCTCGTGCTTCAGTGGTGTTTGTTTGCAGGAGTATGTTTTGGGCCTGAACGAATAGAACATACAAAAGTGACCGAGTGTATTGTCAATATAACAGTGTGTATCAATTATGAAGACAGAGGGGCAGGTCTCAGCCTGTTGTGGTGATCACCTTCAGGTCAGAGTGCACAACGTTAGAGTTATGGAGATGGAGCATGCCACTGGCAATGTCTAGGGCAGTATCAAGCACAGCGGCATAGTCTGGAGCTTTCCAGACTGAATAGTTCCTTTGGGAGTTATCTTGAGTAAAAAAATAGCCTTGTGTTAAAGCATCCCTCAGATTACCACAATCACAGTACTCCAGCACAATTTGGACCTGAAAGTTTGTGAGGAATATACGCTTTATGTTACTCCCCCCTTTCAGATAAACAGTCATGGTAGATAGGATAGTCTCACACCAAAAACATAAACGAAGCAGTTCAGAAACCAAATAGAATCATTTTGCTTACTTGTAAGGCAGCAACAACTGGTTTTCCGTTACTGTAAGCCACTGTCCCTACAGTCTTATTATGGCACGGTGCAGTCCCTTCCAACAGCTCCTTCTTAGTGCTCAGGCGTGAAGATGTCGACGCGGGAGCTCTGCGTATTGCCCCGCAGCTTGCAGGTCTCTGATGATAATATGGGCAGCCTGCAGCCTCCACTGCCATCCTTGAAGTTATGGGTGCGCCATCACCCTGATTCACAGGACTGTCTTGCCTCCTGGCAGGGACTCTTGCTCTCAGCTGCAAGGGGCTGGACAGTGGAGGATGTACACTGCTGTCATTCTTATTAGAGCCAAACTTGTTCAGTCTCTCTGAGGAGGTCGGACGATCTGACCCTTCTGAGCCCCTCCTGTTTCCAGGCTGATTTAAGCTATCTTTCATATGTGAAGATCCTAGTTCCTCTTTGCTCTCTGGTGGCCTAGGAAGATCCTGCTCCACTTCCTGATCTGAATTTACCAACTGGGACACTGGAGACTCCATGACTGGCTTTAGACTGTAATGTAGGGTTTTGACAATGTTAGGGTGTGACAAGGAGTTACTGATGGCAGCCTCCATGATGGCCATGCGCTGACTGCGTTCAGCACCACTCATATTGGAGGGTAACACCATGTTCTTAATGGCCACCTCTTGACCACGCCATGTTCCCCGAAACACATTCCCATACTAAACACAAAATGGTACAAGAACATTTCAGAGCTCTTGAGTGCATCAGTTTATTAGGGTCTAGTAATTAGGTTTAGGGTTTTGTAAATTAGGTATATGCCAGGTAACTGAACTCCATGCCATAACACACTCCATGCCATAACGCATTGAGAGATAATTATCAGACTTGAACATGTTGAGGTACTGAAGACTCACAGATCCAGATCCAATCATGTCTAACTTGACACCAAAGACTCACAGATCCAGATCCAATCATGTCTAACTTGACACCAAAGACTCACAGATCCAGACCCAATCATGTCGAACTTGACACCAAAGACTCACAGATCCAGATCCAATCATGTCTAACTGCTCAATCTTCCTGCTGGGTCTCTCTTCCATTGTTGTGTTAGTGATTTGCAACCTCACGCTCTCAAGCAGTTCTGATGCCATGTGCTTGTTCCCGGCAGACTTGCCAACATCCATGACCATGCTAATACACGCTATCAATTCATACTGCCTTTGTAGCAGGGCCTCAACTCTACACTTTTCCTCAGCTAATGCTGTTAAAGCCCTCTCCGTTTCTCGCTGTGCTAGAACCATGTCAGACACGTCGCTCTGAAGGATAACAAGGAGGACAGAAGACAACTGTCACTCCCAAGAAGCTGGGACCTTATGATCAGTCTTTATAGCTTGACTCAAACTGAAGGCATAAGTCAGGTTTCCTTACCTCCAATTTCTTAGTCAAGTCTGCTTCAACTTGTCTGTTACCTCCAATTTCTTAGTCAAGTCTGCTTCAACTTGTCTCTGTTCTGCAACAACTACAAAATCTGAGCTCATGTCATGTGGAGGGATGTCGGAGAGAAACATCTTGTGATGCTGCACAGCAGAATTGTGGAGGCATGAGAGTATTTGTCAGATTCTAGAACAAGAGTTGCCAAAAAGACTTGAACATAATCCTATCTTCATCATAATACCCAGACGTGCGTAAAGTGTTTGAACCAAGACAAAGGTAGACAACAACCAACCATTGTAACTTGTGACAACACACAATTGTCTTAGTTGAGGGCAGATCATGAGGGCTTTGTCATTGAGAAACACTGGAGTACATCATAAAATGCGACACTCCACACCTCAAGCTCTTTGAGATCCTTAATGCGAGGTGACCCTGTGAACAGAAGTGCTTCGCTCCCATCCATCAACAGAGTGCGGTGAAAGGCTCCTTTTAGCTCAAGACCAGTGGATGTGGTCATCCGCAATAAACAGACACAAGAGGCTCCTAGGGATGATAGCTCCGCAAAGTCCCAGGAACAGAAGGGAACTGAAATCTGAGAGAAAGAGGAGGGCATCACATTGGCGTTCAGGAGAGAATAAGGGTTAGGAAAGCTGTATGAAATGACGAGTACCAGCTCTACACTCAGTCTTGAATTTATCAGAGTCACCCGCCTTGAAGAGGTCACTAACTGATGCGCTAAGCTTGATGTTTGAGATTGACCTCAGAATTCCACTGCCAACCTAGATGTTGACAGTCAAATCAGTTGAGTAAGAACTTTTGAAGATAAAGTTGAGTCAGATTGTAGCACCAGACATATGTACACACACTAAAAAAAATACGAATACCAAGCGTGCCTAGAAGCTCACTTGTACAAGATTCATTTGTCTGTCAATGACCATGTGAAAAGGGAACAGTGTGTAGAACAACTCAGGAGAGGGGCTGTACTGGATGCGAGAATCCTCGCGAGCAAGTGCCAGCTGCCCCTTAGCGGTCGTGAGGCCTTGATCTGAAAAGGATACATGCCACACCTGATGATTGAAAAATAAACAAGTGTTAGTTGACCTTTGTTCCAAAATAATTATTAATGAAACAAATTATGCAGCCGTTCTTTAGTTCTCTCTCATGCTTCTTCAAGTGAAGATCAAACATGGTCTTGTTTAAGATTACTCGAAGAAAACACACACACACACACAAGTAGCTCATGCAAGTTTTTGAGGAACATCAAATCTTTGAAGCTTTGGTCACTTCTTTACAGTTGCAGATGACAACTGATTTTCGTGAAATGATCTTCAGAATACCTCGTGATCGCAGCTTCCATCATCCCGCCCTTTCAAAAAATCAAATTTAACCTCCATGCTATAAACTGAAGAAGCAATTTCCTCACAGATTCCCACAACCCATGACCCTAAGGAGGGCCGAGTGGATCGATAGTGCAACTCTACAGAAGATGTTGTCACCTAGCAAAAGCAGCATACATCAGCCTTCAGCATAAAAGAAACTTCAGGAAACTGAATTCAGCACAACAGATGCATGTAAAGGTGTCATATGCATAAACTCGTAGACGTGTGTTTCATTCAGGCCTCTGGGAAAGGACAAGCAGATATGTAAATGTGTACCTTCTCCACTCTGAAGTCAGGAGGTACAAAGGCTGGCATGCCCAGGCTCAAATGAAGGTGCAGATTGTTAAGACCACAGAGGAAGTCCACGAAGGTCCGGCCCATCAATGAGATAAGGCTGCCATAACCCATGGTAAATGCATCCTGGAGATGAATTGAATAAAACAGTTTATGCCAACAAAAAGGTTTTACAGACAAAAATACTCCACAGAGCTTCATCACTAAGGCCAATAAGGAATATTTTGATCATTTGGCGTCCCTTCACCTTCACAAAGTAGTGTCCAAAAGCTCGTCCAGCATCATAGGGTGTAATGTGAGCTAACTCGCACGCTGCACCCATTATCCTGCACCATGCCAGGTCAAAAGAGTGTACAGTAAAGAAGTTTGGAAAAGGGTTAGACAAGCACAGATCAACAGCGTACAAATGGGAACTTATATGTGTTTCCCACAAATTGATTGCAGGTGTCTTACTTGTAAAGCAGGTCATCATGATATGGGCATGTAGAGATCCATGGTCCAGGCATGGCATTATTCAATCCAGCCTTATCAAGAGTTCGTCTCCAAAAGTCTTCCCCAAAGGTATCTTGGACGAATTTTTCTACGATGGAATTGAAATACGCAAGTAGATGATGCGTGGCCTCTTTGGTGCTTTGAGATTAACTCCTTCTATATCTGAAACTAATTTCAGCGTTATTTTTATAGCAAGCACTTACGATAAGGCTGCATCACAAATCCGTGAACCTGCCAACAGACATTACGTGAAGCTTCAATGTCTCCACTACTTTGCACAATACTCTCACCATTTTCAAGCGATAAACAAGGCAGCTATATCTCAAGAGTGTCCCTCTGCTGTGGTTTACAAGTTTTGTGTTTTGAAAACTGACAACATATATTCGATAAGCCTACATTAATGCAGTGAACTTGGTGACGGAAGAGTAGTACGTATGTTCACAAAACCTAAGCGCTCTTTGTACTTCACACTTCGTGTACAAGTTCTTAGTAATGCTAGATTTAGACGTGGGTTATTTTTTCATCTTCAGGGTATCAAATTTAAATATGAAATTTTTAAGTTTTCAGAAGATACGCCAGACGATCCCTAGAATTCTTGAGATTTCCCATCTGAAAGCACAAGAATTGAGAGATATCCACTCTTTTTTTAGAGCGAAATTCGTAGATAGAGGTAGTTTGAAGAGAAATGGCAGAATCGAACAGGAGCATCCTCTGTTTTAGGTACCTAAATAGAGTCTTCGGAGATGGAGTTACTAGAGCCGCCTGTCTCCCAGGAAGGTCGGCCAAAGTTCCTTATCTTCATGAATCACAATGTGTTGCGGGTGAGCTTTTGAATTGGTGCCGTAAGGTTCATTTGAGTGGTACTACACTTCAAAGCTTTTTATAGGCTCAACTTAGACTCAGAACCTTTCATTTTGATACAGAGCTCTCAATTGACAAATTGAGACTTAGTACAGCTCACCCAAAAACATGGAGTCAAAAGGAGAGACAGAGGTTTTGTATGTTGATTCATGGATCCCAAAAATAATGCTATCTTATTCAGAAGATTTCGGTAAAATCTCCTAAGTTATGCATCAGATACTTTGAAACCCTAGTTTGTACAGTCACTACTCACTGCTGGTGGGTCATCATCTGCTTCCTTACAAAGCGGGTAAACTCTTAGTACTGCTGCAGCTCTTCTGGTCCATTAATTCCACAACACAGTAGTTCTGAAACACTCGTCTGATGCAGTGAAGGTGAGAGTAACTACAGAGTAGCTCACACTGTGCCTTCTTCACAATCGACTCTCTTGCAACTTCATTCTGTTGTTTTAATGTGGTTCTCTTCTTCTCATTACTGCCTGTCTCCTGCTGAGGTCGAGCCCCATTCTGTGTGAGCACTCTAGACACACCTGTCAGGAGTGAAGCTCACTCAGTCATTTGAATCATAGCTTACCAATATCACTGAGGCATGTGTTATTCACAAAGCATGTGCAATCTGAAATTTAGAGAATGCATTCAATATCCACACCTGAGGAGTTGGGGCCTCCATACGCAACTTGTAACTTGTACTCGTAGCCTTATACACCTTTTAAGTTTATTTTAAGTTTGTTGCGGCAGCAGCTCCATCAAATGGGCGCATACAGACCTGAGCCCGCAAACCATCAAGCATCAACAGGATGAGCATCAAGAAACTCGACCTGCATAAAATACTGCCCCCATGAAGCTTTCAAATGCATGCCATTATGAATATCCATAACCATGTTATACATGCAAACAATCCGTTCCTACCATAAAACATGGCGTAGGGCATATTGTTGTTAAAGGAATAATGGTACTCAGAAATATGTATTGTTCTCAAGTGATAAAAAGTCATTTCTAAGGTAATTGGTCTGTCCATGATTAGAGACTTAAAGACCGAGAAAGGACATCAAGAGCTGAAGGGTTTCGTGTAAGTTCTGTCATGAGAACAAAATAAAAGTTGACTTCCTAACTCCCAGGCTCTTGTCTCCAAAATCTTTTGTTGAGGTTCTCAAGCTCCAAGAGGCTTGACTCTGTGAGAGATGGACTTCTGCATAAAACTCCAGATCCCCATATTTTACAGCTGTAGGTGAGCACAGGTTTCACAAGTGCATCAAAAAGATGACATTATGTAGTAATAATGTACCTCACTAAGGGTGATCTATCCCACAACAACCTCATGAAACTGCAAGCAGCATTGATTTGAACTCATGGTTGCCTTGCATCCTCATTGACTTGAGAATTGTTTCTTGATAGCCGCCACATGTTAGAAGCAGTGACATGACGCTTACTGGCTAGGGAAGCCTCTGCTTCTTGTTGATGTTAAGCACTAGCATTTGAGGCAGTATATCTAGGCTCCAGATTTAAAAAGTCCTCTTTGGAACTGTGAAGAATGTGAGGCAGCCCAGAGTGGTGCCTTTACACTGTTAACCTATCCAATGAAGGTATGATTTAGAGGACAATGTGATCATTGTAATCCTTGTACCCAGTGACTATGTTCAGTGAAAATGTTCCAGTGAGCTTGAATTCAGAAGTAAGAGGCTAGAAGCCATAGTAGACTTAACACATCAGTCCCGCCTGTACATAATCTACAGCTGAGTGACTGGTATTCCCTCTCTGATGTACAGAAGGAGAAGACGCCAAACACTTTACCGCTCCTGTATGAGCAGCTGTCCATGACGTGCAAAGGAAGTATGAGGGCATGTACAGGATGTTCTGATTCAGATATCAGATTTTCGGCCTTCACGCAAACATAAAGCAACCCCTTCTACCATAGCTTTAGCTGAGATGTCTCCACTCTCCTGTGATAGAGGAGAGAGGTGACTCAAGCTGGTGGCATGGAGTTCTGTCGCGCCCCCCGAACGTAGAGGGTGTACTTCTGTAGTGGGGTCTTCAACAAGGTACACTCCTGCCGTCTAGGGATTGAATCCCCCCCGCCACAAGCATGTTTTTTGAAGACTAGAGAAATTACAACATCTTGTTGAAGGCATTTTTAATAAGACCACTGATCAGTAACCAGTAAAGAGTTTTATACAAAGAGGGATATTAAATGGTTTCTTCCCTGTTTTTCCCATGCATGTTCTCTTCTCTTCTCAAGACTTGGAATGTTTGAAATGTGGTAATCGTAAGTTGGGGTTAAGGCATATTATCAGAATAAAGAAGTATTCTCAGTTCACCTTCTTCCATGCGAACATAAGGTTAAATCGGTATTAAAAAAGCATAAATCAGCATTTGTCGGTAGATGATATGTTTCTTTACTGATCCACCACTACGTTTGACAAAAGAGGGCACCTCTGGCGAATGTTGCATACACTCTGAAGTAATTCCAGTATCAAAATGTTGTAGAAATAACAGCGAAAAGTCAAAGTAACACTCAGTAGCAGAAGCAAGTTGAAGGGTCAAAACATATAAATACGCTAATTCAGGAAATTTCCTTCAGACTCTACCAAGAAATAATATGCCATTTCACTTTAGAGTTAAAAGATGAGGTACAGGCATTCCGCGTCTTTTGGCAAGCTACATCTACAAAAAGATTTCAGATGGTAATGCAGAATTTTATCACCCTTCTTGGCTTGCTCTTCCCAATTCAGACACGGGTCCCTCAGCACCCCACGTGTCAGGATTAGATACATTAAGATTGCCCCCTCCACACGAGGAATCTCGCCCATCCCTTGAATCTTTGATATCACAACCTATGCCAGGACCAGAGCATGCAGCATCCTCTACCTTCTCCTGCTTCTTCACCTCCTCTAGTGAACTGCTACTGCAACTGCTCTCTAGGTAGCTCTCATGCTCCTCCTCTCCATCTAACTTGCCTCCTACGTCATCTCCTTCCCCTCCCCCAGACAGGAGAGGGCGACAGCTCGAAGTAAGCCCACCACCATCAGGCAGTACCTCATGACTTTCTTGAATTTCACTTGATCTCAACGATCTAATCTTTAATCCAGTCTCAGCATTGATAGGCACCTTGCTGAACGGGGTCTCCAGCAACTCCTGTTGCAAGTTTCCAGAACTGCGTCCCAGATTTGGTGATCCCCAAGAAGTACTGGATGCACCTCCAACACTCTGGTTATAACCCTCAGGGCTTAGGCGCGATAAAGTTCTAGGATAAACAATAGGAGTGGACTCAGAAATAGCGACCCTTATCAAATAGATGCCATAAGGAGGAAAGAACACAACTGACATCTGCTCGACAACATAAAAGCACAACTCACTTCTTCCTCTGAGATTTTAAAAGCACATATGTTCCCACACTGCTGCTTTTGTGCAGTTCCCTGTGTCCATGTAAATGGCTGGAGGGAACACCTCCTCCCTCTTCTATTTCTTGGTCCCCCACTCCACCTACTGACTGCCTGCTCCTTGGGATGTCATCCTTAACAGGACCCTCGGACTCAGAGGGAGCAGCATTTGGTAATGAGATGTCAACCACGATGACTGTGATATTGTCACGACTACCTCGCTCCATTGCAGTCTTTGTTAGAACACTAGCAGCAACTCGGCACGCACCATGCAAGGTCATGCCTCGTTCCTTGGATCGATTTACACACCGGCTTGCCAAGTTCGTTGCTTCCTGATAGAATGATCCCAGCTTCATGCCCCAATCATGATTTTGCCAAGCTAGCAATTTAGTAGAGAGAATCCAGAACATGCTTGTAGCAATAATCAACTGTCATCAATGTTCTCTGATTTGCTTGTTGGCAATCTGAGAAATGTTTCAAATTTAGATTATCTTCTCTACACATGCAAGCACTCACCTCACAGCTGAATACATCCCAGAGTCCATCTGTTGCAATTATCAACACTTCATCTTCTACACTCCGAGTCATGCAGCTGACCTGGCGGGAGCAAATATTCAGCATACCATATCATATTATATATATGTATAATAGCTAGCAGCACATAAATGATCAACATATCATAATGGCTATAACACCTACCTCTGGTTCAGCAATGACATAGGGGCGGAGATGATGATCACCAATGGACCTTGACATGGCAAGGAAGCCCATCACTCTTTTACTTCCATTAACGCTGACAACCCTCCCACCAGCAGCAGAAATGCGGGCCTGATGCCCATTACAACATGAACAATCACAAAAAGTTTTGAAATCTTAACTTACAAAGAAAGTCCATATGCACAGTAGGAGCTAAGGGATGCTGTTGCATGGCAAACTCACTGCTCGCAAAATATTAGATGACATGCATTTTAAACTCACAGCTTCATCTTCACGATCTGGCTTATGGTCTTGAGTGAGAGGCACAGCATCACCGCTCCTTTGGATGACTGCTCTTGAATCACCTGGTATGGATTTGATGAAGATCGGCAGCCTTTACTAGAAGAATGATTTCATGAAGTATGCAGAAAGTAGAAACATCAGACATGCAGAGCTCTCACATACATTTATCACACAGGGACAACGGATTGCAAACTTGTGCAATCAGCCAATACAGAACACAGGCCTCATTGAGTTCATGACCCAACACTCATTTTCTTGTGAAGGGGTGCAGCATACGGAGAAAATTTTGACGCCACAACTATCTTACCACAATGTGCAACCCATATGTGTGATTTACCAATCACAGCCACCACTGCTGTTGCCCCAACATATTCTCCTTCATCTGTTCCAGCAAGCTCTTGGTCTGTCAAACGAAAGGATGAGCGCAGGGCTTCTGACACAAGAGTGGAGTGTGATGTGGTTTTCTGGTTCTGATGGACTGAGCCAGTGATTTTACAGTCCTCGCTAGGTTTAGAGGGAGAAACAGGGACAGCTGAGTCTGAGCACTGATGATGCTCACATAAACCATTGATAATGTGCTCAGAGAAGTGTTTGTGCAATCGGTCTGAGCAATGCTGAGCAACCTCATCCCCTCCATGGCCATCAAAGACAGAGAAGAAAGCCAGGTCTTCAGAGAAACCTGTAAGGCAAATGTGAAGACAGTTCATCAAGGTAGATTTGCAGTACCTTGCTTATCTACAATGTTTATTTTAACATTTTCTGTTGCCTTCTTGGCGTTATCTTCCATTACCAGCAGGGCTTACCTGGGATGTGGAATGACGGATCATCTAAAGTAAGATCATTCAATTTCAAAGACTGCTGACGATCGACAGGAGGAGAACTCAGAGTCTCCTGCACGGAGTAGGAGTCCTCCTGCAGAAACATTACGGAACACCGATGAGAGATATTTAAGACTTCATATTTAAAGGATTACCCTCACCATGTGCTTTGAAAGTCCTTTAGTCGTCTTGACACCGTATCCCTGCTCAACTTGGAACGTTAATACATCCTCATCCCCACAAAAAAAGCATAAAACTTACAGAGAAAGGCGATTTTATGTTCTTGAGATCCTGGGTGAATGATGACTCAGAAAGAATAGAGCTAAAGCCGAACTCGTCTTTCAGGTCATACAACGCTGTGTTAAGAGCCGATTTTGATTCATCTGTGACAGCCATGGTGATATTTCTGGAATTGAGTTCTCCGTCCGAGTCCTAAACAATCAATCTCGCCTTGTCATCTGTGTCTACGATGTAGGAAGTAGAGTACCGTGAATACTGATGTTTATGTATATTCAATAGGAAGTATTCACTACGGCCAGGGTTCAACCAACGTTCTTCAGACGTTGAAGTGCTGTACAGGTACGGTTATCAAAGCTTATGTTGATGAGCAATATTGTCACGGTCAAGACAATGTTGATGCCTAGGAGAACTCTTGGAGGTACTGGGCTTAAGGTCTCAGTTTTGGGATTTGGTGCCTCTCCCCTTGGAGGAGTGTTTCATGTAAGACCATCGCTTTTTAATTCTGATAAAAAAAATCTTACAATCAAATCCTATTTAGCCAGTTGATGAGGAATCATGCACAAGAGCAGTCCATGCAGCTTTTCATGCTGGTGTCAATTTCTTCGATACATCTCCATTTTATGGAGCAACCAAATCTGAGATGGTTAGTCCGCTGACAGAATTTGGCTGCAACTTTCTACTATATACGATCTGTAAGGACAGTGGAGACAGCACTTGCGTGAAAGATTACAAAATGTCCACCTGTACTTCTATGCTTCATGACCAGCGTCTCAATGCTCTACTATGTGATGAGAATTCCCTCTTTACCTCCACAACCCTCTTTTCTCTTCCATTGTGCATAGATGCTTGGCAAGGCCCTGGCAGGCTTGCCACGATCAGAAATCATCATTTCTACGAAGGTTGGATGATGTCTACTACTCCTCCCTGAAATAGCATCCATTCTTATCATTTTATTTTTAAGTAAATCACACAGTAACTGGTAAGACTCATTTGACAGGTTGGAAGGTACGGACAGGATCACTTTGACTTTTCTGCAGAACGAGTCTCTGCCAGTGTAGAAGAATCGTTGGGTCGTCTTCAAACAAACTACATAGACCTCATTCAGTAAGTCTTCCTTGAACTATCCTGAGGTCCATTGACAGATCTAGCTCCATGCATACTTGAAGCACCCGCATATTTACTTGCAATTGGCTTAGATTCATAATCCATGAAGGTCTGCGCTGGTGGCGTTTTTGTACTCAACTTAGATGTTTTACTCCTGTGAGGCTATCATGCTCACCCATATGAGTGATTAAAGAAGTGTAAGCCATATGAAGAATATTGGCTTTATCAACTCAGGTGCCATGATATAGAGTTTGGGGACCTTGATCAGGTTATCAATGAAACCCTACCAGCTCTCATAAAACTCCGGGAGAAGGGTGTTGTGAGGCACATTGGAATTACTGGCTTGCCTTTCAGTGCCTTCCATTATGTGCTGGACAGGTGTCCCTTAGGTGAACAGGGATATTGCACGTGTTGGTATATGACTATGACTGCACGTGTTGGTATATGACTATGACTGCACGTGTTGGTATATGACTATGACTGCACACAGCATTGAGTATAATATCCTGTAAATATGCTGTAAAACAAACATTACTTGCTAGGAATACAACTAACGAGATTCTTCCTCATTTTATTTCAAGGTACTGTTGATGTGATACTCTCATACTGCCACAACTGTCTTAATGATGATTCCCTTGTAATGGAGCTGCCCTACTTTGAAGAGAAACATGTTGGGGTCATAAATGCCTCCCCTCTAGCAATGGGCTTGTTAACCAAGGTACTAGGCAATGCCAAACTAAAGGACTTTATTAACACTAAATTTGACAAATGCGACCATTGCAAATAGCAATAGCATTCCTAAGCAGGTGACTGTGTATGATGGTTGTTTAGTGTATGCATGAAGTCAGGTAAGATGGGTTCAAGATCGTTCTGCATCTGTCATTTTACAACTTAAGATCTTGAGAGGGACTTGAGAGGAATGTTACCACCACAATCTAGGAAGTTACTTCACTTTAAAATATGTTTTGTGTACTTGTGCATCCTAGCAGCGATTTGGCATTTTGCCTGATTGCAGCAAGGTCCTCCTGATTGGCATCCTGCACCTCTAGCCTTGAAGGAGGCAGCAAAGGCAGCAGCTTTGAAGGCAGAGGAATGTGGTGTAGATATTGCCAAGATAGCTCTGGCTGAAGCAATCAAGTCAGTAGTAGTAATTGGATTTTTTAGGTCTTAATTCTGAACACTAGTTGTTCACACATATATCAGCATGTGTTCTGTACATTTTTCATGGTTATCTTGGTCATTTTGATAAAATCATGAGGCTCATAATTATTTATGTTTAGGACGCCAGGCATTGCCACAACATTGGTTGGCATGGCGACATTTGAGGTTGTCACAGCAAACGTGACTACCACACTCCAGGCCTTTGGTTTAGTACCAAATGATGTTCAGAGCCAAGAGGAGACAGCTGCACTTGAAGTTAGAGATGCTTTGAAAGGGGTGATGGGAATGACTTGGCCATCTGGTAGATAGATTAGTAGGCGAGCTCGCATCTGAATAGTTGCTTGATTGTCAGAAAGTACATCTCGCATACTCTTTAATTTTACTTCTTGTTATGTCTCATTGTTGCCTTCACACTCAGACCCTGGACAACCTGGATATTACAATATAGTCATGCCTAAAAACTCATTTATTACTCATGCAACATCTCCTCATATTTTGAAAACGAATCTGGGAAATCTGTGCAAGTTTTTTATGTCACTACAACAGGTTCTTTATATGACAGGCAAGCAACATAACGTCTAGACATCACTGTTTTTCTTCCTGAAATAATTTGCACAAGCATGACAGCACAAGCATCATTCATGGCCCCTCCCCCTCGATCTATGTCAACAGGCAATATAGTACAAAACGTGTAGATTTCAAGACTTTTTAAGCTGGCTCAAGAATGTGGTCATACAACCATTGCACTATACAGCAAGAGAAGCTAGGCGGCATGCATTTGCACCTCAGCGATACACTCAGTTGTTTAGGATGGACAGCTTGAATCCCTACAGCTTCATGTCATACTTGCATTATCAACACAGAAGGTTTAGATTATTACAGCAAGGGCAGTGCAGTAATGTCCCTGCCTCCTAGCTGCTAGCAGTCCTCCTTATCTAGACACTGACGACACTGAGAAGTAACAAACCTGTCTGTCCATAATGGTGACACAACATATGTTGAAGCCTCGGCACCCTTGGCCCTCAGGCAACATTGAGGCTCCATCATCAGACATCTAGCACACTACAACAGTTGTGGTTTATGGGGCCCTGCTGCTACCCTCCCCGTTAATAATGAACAAGAGGTATGATATCCTTTATGCAGACTCCTCGCTGCAGGCTACAAGGGAAAACTCAATGAAAATTTTGTGTTATTTTTAGGTTCCAAAATACTGATACAAATGCACATTGGTGCCTGCTGTCTCGACAACTGCTGTCTCGAGTCTCATCGGACACACCAGCTAGATTGGATTCACAATTAATAAGACGCTTTGTTCATTTTTAAGTTTCGCTAAGGCTGACTCCCAAACATTCGTTTGACAAAAAAACCTAAGACAGTTTTGTTGCTTATGGAGTTCTATATCCCATCAGTTAAATTACTGCCGAGTTTCAATCGCAGAAATTATTTGGTTGTTATGGCCCTCTGAGTTTTGAGGATTTGTAAAGACTCATCTACCTAGTAATCTTGTGAATTCTATTATTCTCTTTAATTCTGTACTTTGTATGCGTATCAATCGCCTGAGCTGAACGTAGTTAAAGGTCTCAGATTGTTAAAGTATGGACACCAGATTACATTACTTCAGAACTCGTTATTCCAGGTCTCGATAGAACTAACTTTTAAAATTTAAAACATCTTATATGTCATGGCTGAGGACAATAATCTGGAGGTCTGGACAGATTTCGGACAGAAGGTACACAAAACTTTATTATTTTTATTTTTTATTTACTTTATTCTCTTTCAATGGCTCTTGTGCAAATGTTTGTAATTTGTAAGCACAGGTGGATCTCACGGCACGTTTGCGTGAGATATTGATCAATTACCCTGAGGGGACGTCTATTTTGAAAGAGCTTGTGCAGAATGCCGATGATGCTAAAGCAACTGGACTTGCTTTTTGCCTGGACTATAGGAAACATCCATCAGGTATATTAGACTCTGATTGATCTAACAAATAATGTTGTGTGAAGAATACCTCCTACTTATTTTGTGTATTAGGAATTGCTTGATATCCCCTTGATCTTGAGGCCTGATCATCTCTGCTAATTCTGGCATTGTTTTTTATTAACTATCTCCTGCTTATTGATAGGCAGCCTGCTGGGTCCTGCAATGGCTCAGTTCCAAGGTCCAGCACTCCTCGTGTACAACAACTCTGTGTTCAGTGAGCAGGACTTTGAGTCTATCAGCAGGATTGGGGACAGCGTTAAGAGAGGACAGGCAGGAAAGACTGGAAGATTCGGGTGAGATTTTAAATGTATTTCAAAGGTAGGTGAGGATCACATGCTGTGAAGAAAAGCAGAGAAGTGTAGGTAGAGATAAGCTACCGTAGCGAAAACTGTTTAGCCATGTACAAACAGGCAAGATACATCAGAAAGTGCAACACACCTTCTGTAAAGGGATCTACTAGGTTGGCAATGAATGATAAAAACATAGTTCTTTTCATGTGTGGCAGTGTCTCATTAGTCTCATGTGACTCCTTGTTGGTGCTCTTGTATGAATCTCATCCCCTGCCATTCTTTTGCAGAATTGGCTTTAACTCAATCTACCACCTCACAGATGTACCATCATTCATTAGTGGGAGAAATCTTGTAATTTTTGACCCACACTGCAAGGTAAAAATACGACATTGGGTTAAAGTAAAATTGGGTTTTGATACATTACGAGGACCTGATTATGTACGGCTTTTGCTTGTCCTGGACATGCTAGAAACCCTATTATTGCTGCTGTTACATTTCCTTGATTGCTAACACAAGCCAATAATTGCATTTGATTATATGGTAGTATTTGTATTTAGCATCAGGCATGGCAGACAAACCATTGGCTCTCTTTTTCCTCCTGACAATTTGCAGTTTATACCTAACATCTCTTCCTCAAACCCTGGCAAGAAGATTGACTTAGTAAGCCATGCCGATGCAGCCATGCAATTTCGAGACCAGCTGGCCCCTTACCAAGGTGCATTTGGGTGTAATCCTCTTCGATTGAGGTTGTCCAGCCCGTCTGCTTCACAGCACAGCAGTAGCAGTGGCACCAGCAGCAGTAGTGCTGGGGGTGTTGGCTCATCGTCCTCCAGATTCTCTGCTGGTGTAGCTCAGTCTACTGTTGCATCTTTAGGGGATAGCAGCATGCAAGGGAGGGCAACAGCTTGGCCTGCAACTCTTTTCCGTTTTCCTCTCAGGACTGAGGCTCAAGCACAAGTCAGCACAATTTCAAAGCAGGTAACAAATAACGTCTCGTGACTGCTGTTTACAACTTCCTAGTAATCATAATTGTTTCGCCAATTTATCTTGGCATTAGGGACGTTCTATCTTGCCAAGTAGATGTACAAGTTGGACATATCATTGTTGAATCTGCTCTCATTTTGCTTTCTATGTTTCCATTGAATAGTTTATTTTTCTCACATGTATCCAGCAATATTGATTGCAACTAGGAATTATGCTCTGACCGCTATTTGATGAGTTGGTCCAGCCCATGGAGCCAACGTTTAGTCGATTGTTTCTTACAAGAGCATACTACTCTGTCGTTGTAGTCATATGATTTGGCCAAAGCAGAGCATCTTCTCAGAAGCTTCAAGGGGGAGGCTCAGCTTATGATGCTGTTTTTGAAATCAATTACTTCCATTCAGGTGACAGCTCTGAAGTCTGCACTTACTACAAAATAATACCAGCAGTAATGACAGCAATGAGCACATGAACATAATTTGAATCTGCAATTTAAACACCATCCAATTACCCTGATGTCCTCAATTGTTTAGGAATAATTCAAACAACTCAAATCTGGAGGTCGTTTTCATTTGGTTTTCTACTCAGGTCTATGAATGGAGAGAGGAGCAGGCAGGCCCTAACCTGACCTTCAGTTGCTCTGTATCCAACCAATCAACTGGGCTTCAGCTTGAAAGAAACTTGTTTTCTCGAGTCAGTGCCTCAGCAATGGAGCTTCTGTCGTCAGCTTCATCTTCAACTACTTCTTCTTCAGTAGAAACAGCTCTTGACTTGAACATTCCTCTGACACCAGCTTTTTCTGCATCAGCTCTGTCTAAACTGCGTCAAGGTGCATCATCTACTTTTCAGCTACACCTTACAGTTACAGATCATACGCTGCTGCCACCAGGGCCCACCTCTGTTCCTCCTGCTAGCAATATTGCTCCTTTCAAAAATGCCCCATCAGGAACAGGGACCTCCGTCTTCTCACCTGCTGGGGCAAGTAGTACACGCCGATATCTCATTTCTCAGTGCTTTGCATCTGGTGCAGCTGTGGACATGGCCCTTGACATGTCGAGACACTTAGCAGTGCCCCTTGTGCCGTGGGGAGCAGTGGCAGCAGATATCACATCGCCACACGACAGCTCTTCTGATTCAATAGCATATGGACAAGCATTCTGTTTCCTTCCTCTACCTGCCATGGATCTTGGCCTTCCTGTTCATGTCAATGGTTTTTTTGAGCTGTCCTCAAATCGCAGGTAGTTCCTCTGTGATACTTGCCATTCAATGAGAGGGCACATATGATGTTGTGCTCACCTCAAATTGTGGTGCATCTCTGTTGGTGCTCTTTTCATCTCCGCTAGCAGGACATCTGTAAGGTACTCATAAATCATTATTTTCTTATATTTGTTGCACTGCCTCTTTCGTCTACTTCAGGGATGTGTGGCACGGTTCAGACTTGACGGGAGCTGGGGCTCAGAGGGCTCGTTGGAATGTGATGTTGCTAGAACATGCTGTGGCGCCTGCTTATGCTGCCCTCTTAGAGAATGCTGCATTGATTCTTGGGCCTGGTAGAGAGTATGACAGGTGTGTGTTACTAGCACCAACAGTTTTCTCAATTGTTGATTGTTAGAAGGATGTGTTTTTCATATTCCAGAGATAAACAGCTCATGATGCAGATGCTGCACAATACCAAAACATATATCAATGCCAAAACTGCTTCCAGAGTAGTTATGCCACCTAGGGTGCACTTGCCAGCAGCACTGCAGTGCAGCTGGAATTCAAGCCTGTTAGCTGACAGAATAGAATAATCCAGGATTCACATATTATATATCGTCATTCTCATTACAGGTTGTGGCCAACATCAGATGTAAGGTCTCCGTGGCAAGCTATTATTCCTAAGCTTTTCAATCTGGTTTCAGAGCGTCCTGTGGCCTGGAGCCGCTCCAAAGGAGGTTGCTGGTTGTCACCCACTGGTTGCCTGATCCCTGATGAGTGCTGCCTTGATGCTACTTCCCTTGCTCATAAGCACCCTCAGAAGAGGTTCCCGGCAGAGGTTATGACTGTTGATTCTGCAGTCTTAGCAGTTGAGGTTAGTCACCCTCTTTCGGCTGGGGATCTACTGCGGCAAGGTTTGGAGCGCTTGGGTCTCCCACTGCTGGGCTTGCCTGATGCTGTAGGGGCTATGATGCAACTTCACATGGTGAGTGCTGTGAGTTAGGTTTTGCTAATTCTAGGGTAGGGTGAATGCCGCAGATTGTTTTCCAGATACTTTTCCAAGTAGTTTTATAGGTAGTACCTCAATGATCGAGGTACTTACTTAGGTCCCCTAGCTCTGTCCAGTGATGTAATGAGTTGGTGGTTTCACTTTATGATGAACCTGGAACTTATGTTGAGGCTTGGGCAAGTGTTGACAAGACTGGACAACTGGACAAATATCCTCAAGCTAATCCTGCTGCCTATTTAAAGTTCCACCATTACAAGCTAATGTCCTCTCTTGACTTTGATGCTCATTCTCTGGTGGGGAGAACCTAGAGGGGGGGTAAGGTTCTGAATGTGTATTCTCTACTCTTTTCTGCATTTGCAGGAGCACAAGTTGCTGAAGGTGACTCCTGCAATGGCTAGAAGGGCCCTCAATACATTGACAAAGCAGAAGGGAATGCAACAGAATGTGGTATCAAGTAGTCAGCACTCTGGAAAGGACTCTGCTGCTGCACTGCCTCTGTCCAGCTATTCTGTGCGCCTTGAATCTGCCACAGATGTACCTGCGTTGCTAATGTACTGCCTGTCAGACCTTACCCCAAATGGAGCTTCCGATGATCCCTGCATAAAGCAGCTGGTCTGCATCCCTTTGCTTCCCGTTCTGAGTGGGGAGGTGATTGAAATACAGCCTCGGTAAGGAACTCTCTGAATTGTTTCATGCTCACTACTGCTGTCAGCTTCACATGGGATTTATTATAATAGGCATTTTATCCAAGAAGGACAAATCTTGCTGATATCAGCATTCCCATCTCGACTTTGCTCCTCTGCCTTTCACTTATTTAGTTCAGAATGATCAGATTTGAGAGAGGTGACCTCTTCAACATTGCAGGGCTAGCACTCCCTCTTCAGGGCCCTCCAGTACAGTGTTCTTAGCTGATGAACTGGAGCTCAGGATCTTTAAAAAGCATGGTGAGTGGATTTAGAAATATGTACCTTTTTGAGTCACCATTCACCCTGGGATCATCTTGTGCATCTTGTCTTGTACTTTCTTTCCTGTATGCATTGTTAATGCTCGCTCTTCGCGTGGGAGGCAGCAGACCTCCTGATCATGTCTTTGTTCTGGTTACATCCCCTGGCAGCCCCGCATCTCTTGCTTGACACCACGTACCTAGACGACACTACAACTGCAAAGCTAACGCTCTTAGCTGACTCGGCAGCTCTCAATCTTAGACTGCCTGAGGCAGAGACAGCAGCTCAACTCCTCATACCACTATGCCTGCCCAAGTACAGCCTGCAGGCTGTGGACAGACAGATGCCACTGCTCAAGTGGAGCGAAGACAGCTCAGATCCTGTAGAGAAGGAGACAGTCTTAGACAAGTGAGGTTTTTCTATATATTTATCCTCTTTGTTATGTGTCTCATATGACATGCAGTTAAAGCTTAACAATTTATGAGGTTGTAGATTACTCAATGTACTCAATTTCGTTATATCGCCTATTCTTACATGGATACAAATCAGGGAATGGCTCCAGGCCTTATGGACATGGTTGGCTCGCCAGCCTTCTGGGGCTCTGAAGCATTGTTTGAAGCTGCCACTGATACCAGTACAGGGCAATAATGGCATGATTCCATTGGTCTTGAAATCAGACAAATCCATTGCTGTGCTGCGGTTTCAAGGTTCCTTGAAAGCATCCCTTCAACATTATGCCGATAGTAATGAGCAGCATGAAGAACAGCTGATGGCCATCCTCAAGAGGCTAGGATGCTACGAGGTCGACACACACACCTTCATATTGCCTTATCAGGTCCTTCTTCAGGGTCATGTTCATGATCTTAGCGCCCTGGGAGTTCTTGAGGCCCTGCATGCTGTAGTCCAGTTGCGTTGGGAGAGATTACAAGGAGAGCAAGATTCAGTTCTTGGGACAGGTCATCAGGGGGGGGGGATGAAGAATTCTGGTACAGAGAGCTCTGCAGCTGCCAGTATGTTGAAAGACATGCTGAAAGGCTCAGATTTGAAAGATCGAAGGCTCTTGCGGGCATCCGTCCTCACTGAGAATGCCTTGATGTCAGCAAGTAGTGCATCCCAATCCAAGGGGAAACATCTCTTGTCATTGTTAGCATCGCTTCCATTGTACGAGTTAGTTATGCCTTCTCGTGATGTGGCGGGTACTGATGGTAGCTACCAAGCAGCTACTGGACAGGCATTCTATCCCTCAGTTCATGACACGCCGGCTGTTGTTGTTTATGACTCTGAGGTAGGACTTCAGGCTGGTAATGAGTGTGTGGACCTCTTGGGAGAGTGCTTTTTAGAAGCATCAGGGTTTAACGCAAGCCCTGTTCTAGCCTGCTATAGAAAGGCTTCAAGACTGGAGTCTGGAAAAGCTCTCTCAAAGTCTAGGACGCATGAAGTACGGGACGCAGCTGATTTTATTTTAGCTCCAAAATATATCAGGTTCCCATCAGGTTCTGAGCTGGAGGCCAAGCTGATTGTGAAGTACCTCGGAGTAAAGGAACTCACAGCCTGCGAGATGTACACGCAGGTGAGAGGTTCAGGGTTAGGCAGCATCTCACCTCAGACATTTGTAGCTGGATGTTATGTTTGTTGGTGTAATTGAGCCCATAAATGGTATCCTGATTACATTTCTTGTCTGCTGCCCTAAATCTTTTTTGACTTGTCTCATTTGATTTGTTCTTCGCAGCACTTGCTCTCTCTGGACTTAAATTCAGTCCCTACAAGTGTAAGGGATGAGGCCCTCATTGGCATGTTACAGCAACTCCCTGTCTTGAGTCAAATCGATCAAGGGTTTGCATTAAAAGTCAAGTCCATCTCTTTTCTCCCTAACAACAAGGTGCGTCTTTGCTGTGGTAAGGCTGGGCATTAAGACTTTATCCTGAAAACACTAGGTACTGAAATGTAGCTTGCTCACTTTGCCCACTCTGTCAACACAGCTGACAAAGCTCGCTCAGCTATTCACACTTTTGCTTCACCTACAGGGTGTACTGCTCAAGCCTTGTCAATTGTATGACCCTCGCAATCCAGACTTGGTAGCACTTTTGGATCCAGAGGCATGCTTTCCTGCTGACGTCTTTTGCGAAGAATTGATACTGCAGGCACTCCAACAACTAGGTTTACGCACTCAACCTGGAACAGACACTGTAATCGAGGCTGCAAGGTAATGACATGCAGAAATAGCACATACATGTTTAAATACTAAACGAATCTCACTCATCACTCATGTTCCATGAGTCATTCTCTTTTTTCTCTTTTGCATATAATCATTCACTTTTTCAGTCTTCGTGCGTTTCTTTCACCTGTCTCAAATGCATCTCATAAGGTTGTTAGAAGAAGTAGTTAGTTACCAGACAGTCAATATTATTGTGTCTACATTTTATTACTGATGGTGATATCAGGTACATTGAGAAGCTAGGAATAGAGGCAGACGATGCCGTTAAAATTGGTGATATGAAGGGTGAAGATGATCAAAACATGGCTGTTGCACGTGGAAAGGTGATTGTCATCCTCCTCTGTTAGACAGTGAAGATTTATGGCCAGTATCTCAGGTTTACATTTTATTCTGTAATTTCCACAAACCTCAAATGCACCATCACTTTATGGTTGCAATGCTTAAGATGGTGCATGGGGTTGATTTGGTTAGATAGAAAGTCAAGAACTTATATTGCTATCTATACAGTGACAAGCTCTTTGATGGTAGCTTTTGCTATACCCTGAATTTCTGCCGCTCCTATAATGCTCATCTTGTTAATCTTCATGGCTCTGAAGGCTCTCCTCGCTTATCTGGAAGTGGAGGCTGGCCGCCTCATGGCCCAGGCTGCAGAACTCATGACCAATGCGAGACAGGGTCAACATGGTACACACATTTCTCAAGGCCAGCAGCAGAGTGGAGCAGCAGTTGCAGGAGGTGCAAAAGTGAATCGTGGGCCTGCTTCAGTCATGGGACGCTTGGGGTTTGGTCTGTTGTCAAGAATGACTGATGCTATTGGTGCTGCTGGAGAGGGTTTAGGGAAAGCCCTTGCAGCGGTATCAGGGTCTGATGAAGCAAATGTATATATGACCAATCATCAAAACAAGCAGCGAGGGGAGGAAGTTGAGGTCGTACTTCAGAGGTATCTAAGCATCATCATTCTTTATATTCATCTATGCTGCGACTGGAATGATCTAAGTATCCTTGAAAAGATTGCTGTATGGATTTCTTGGTCTTCTTTATGAACTTTATGAGCACGTGGACTTGGTTTAGCCTCAAAGCAGCAGTGAAATCGTTATCTTGTGCATTTTCCTGTATCCTCCTTTTGTGGAACCCTTGTTCAGCTTCTGGTCTGAGTTATCCCGTTTGAGGTGGTGCCCCTCCCTGTCCCAACCCCCATTACTCGGCCTGCCTTGGCCTCATGCAGCAAGAGTGTCAGACAACCCATTTGCTGAGCCTGCACAAACTCCAGACTTGGAACGCGGAGGCTTGTCAACCCCTCGGATGTTGCGTCCCGCCTCTGACATGTGGCTGAGCTCTTTTTGCTTGGGTGTCTTGGATGGGGAGTGCAGGCGAGGTTCATTTGCATGATGAATTTGAGCAGGTTAGGCGAGTATCATTTGCATGATGAATTTGAGCAGGTTAGGCGAGTTATTGAGAATTTTAGCATTACATAGCTGTTGCATTGTTAAGGGCGTCTGGATATTTGAAATCTTTGAAGTACAATGCTGTCGCTCAGGGTATCTGAGTAATGTGAATTGTTCACCATAATAACAATATACGTATAGTGTTCTCACATGTTCTGTAAAATGCAGATCCTCTGCCCTGGCTGAGGGTTTAGGATGGTCTTTGCCCTTGAAAGGAGGAGTGCTGGCCACTCAGTTGCTTGAACTAGGAAAGTTACATTCACGGGTTGAAGACAGCCAGCTAGCGCGTTTATTGGCCGGCGTGGTTCCTCACTTATACAGGTGTAGCTGACTGATAGTGCATCGCATTGAAATCTTGTGATGCACATTTTTACATTTGGTGTGCCTCCTTAGCTTCATGTTTTTTTGTTTGCTTATTGCAGCTTTGCTAAAAACGACTATGATACTGGAATTCTGCTTGAGACATTCATTTGTGTGTGATCAGGGTCATCTCTGAGTTACCTGAACAAGAGTTTGAGGTTGCCAAAGTAGCCCTGCTCAATTCGTGTTGTGTGTGGGTGGGAAATGGGTTTGCCCCATCCAGGATGGTTGCATTCAAGGTTTGTGCCGCCCAACAGGATTATTGCAGTTGAGGAATTTAAATGCTGGAGTAATAATTTCCCATACTGGTGTAACTGAACAGGTGGCTTGTCACTCTATGCTTTTTTCAACATTTTATGTTCCTACCTCCTGATTACTCTTTTTCTAAAAAAAACTCTTATGCCTTTGGTGAATTGCAGGGGTCACTAGATCTCTCCCCATGGCTGTTTGTCATCCCCTCAGACCTTGCTCCCTTCAAAGGGTTGTTGGAAGAATTAGGAGCAACACCATCTTTCTCAGCCCAACAGTATGTTTCAGTGTTGAACAGCATGAGAGAGGCAGCAGGGAGTACCCCTCTTGATGACAGACACCTACCTCAAGCTATAGCCGTGGTTCAGGTAGGTTCTTGGGCCATCCCTGATGCATGGTTGTGCTCTTTTATGTCTGATAAGCATCTTCTTGTGCCCCTCTTCTGTTTCATGCTGTATCATCTTTCCTTCTCCCTATCTGTCCCTCTCTTTCTTCGCCACTTTTCACAGGCCCTTGCTGACTTGACTGTTTCTGGGGCTCTGACCATGTTGTTTGTTCCTGATGAAAGAGGAGTGTTGTCCCCTTTGAACGAGCTGGCGTACAATGATGCTCCATGGTTAAGTCATGGACCTTTAGGTGGAATTATGGGCCCTCCAGGCTTGGACTCAGGAGGTGCACCAGCGGCTGGAGCATGTGGTGCAGCTTCATTGTCAGCTATCCCAGGCTTAAAGCTGGTGCACCCTTTAATCTCCAATCTGGTGGCTGAAAGGTAAGATTTACACACGTTTCTGCAAAGTAGCCTGTGAGGTGTAGCACAGCATGTTGTGAACAATTATACATGTATTTTTAAAATGTCATTCCATTGCAGTATCATGAAAGTGGAATTAATTGGAACCACACAGGAATTAATTGTCTACCTGCTGCATTATCCTTCGTCTGCATGAATTCACATCCTGGCACATCTCCTATGTAGGGTTGGCGTGGCCTCCCTACGTCGCCTACTGATCGCAAGGTCCTCTGATGCATTGGACCTAGGTGCTGTGCCAGGATCTGCAGCTGAGGCGTTTGGACAAAGTGAAGCCCTCACCACTCGCCTACGGCATATAATACAAGACTATCCAGAGGGTGCAGGTCAGGGACGGGCGCATGTCAGTATTGAATTTTGATGCTTTATTATTTCTGATAGCAACACCTGTTCACTTTCTGCATAATTTGATGCAAGTCAACCGAAGAAAGTTGTGAAATGTACATCAGGGATGATGATGGAGCTCCTTCAGAATGCTGATGATGCGGGGGCCACTGAAGTAGCCCTCTGTCTGGACCTCAACACTTACAAGGCGGATAGTACACTGGGGCCAAATATGTCTGTGTGGCAGGGACCTGCAGTTCTTGCATTTAACAATGCTGTGAGAGTTTGCTCTGCTTTTTACATTTGAGTGATGTTTTGAAGAAATTGAGCCATAACTTCTGTCCTATGTATCTGCATTTATACTTTTTTTCTTATTATGTTGTTTGCATATGCAGGTTTTTTCTCCACAAGATTTCCAAAATATCAGCCACATTGGTCAGGATACAAAACTTAGCAAACCTAGCTCAATTGGTGAGCTTCCTTTCCAATCATTTACAGCAATTTGTCTTTGAAACTGTGTTTGTCTTCAGTGGCACTAACAAAATGAGATTTATTGAGGTTTAGGAGAATTGAGATTACATCCAGTCCCTGTATTGTACTCCCACTTCTATTGATGTACTTTAGTGATTGCACTTCTCAATCTCAGGGCGCTTTGGTTTAGGCTTTAACTGTGTTTACCACTTCACGGATGTTCCCGCATTTGTTAGCGGAGACTACCTTGTTACTTTTGATCCTCATGCAAGGCAAGTTTCAAATTGCCGGAAAAAGAATTCCGCACTTAAAAATTTGGGGTTTGAATAATATGAGATTCTGTTTGTTGTATTATGATGTAGCTACTTACTGATTATCCTTTGTGCTTGTTGATCTTAATGACCCTGTTCCCTTCATCAACTTCTCAGTTGCATTCACTCCTTGTCCTCGCTGTCTGCCCAACAGGTATCTTCCCGGGGTCAACCCAGCACAGCCAGGACTAAAGATTTCATTCAGGCATGCTGACCTTGTCTCTCAATTCCCAGATGCCTCAGCTCCGTTTAGGGTGTTTGGATGCACTCTTCGAGATCACTTTCCTGGTAAGATAATATCAGCACTCTTTGAGATCACTTTCCTGGTAAGGTATTTTCTTCAAATATGTATCTCTGGATCGGGGAAACCTATTGTTCCAGCACGTTATTGCCAGGATTATTTTAAGTGAGCTCACTCACCACAAGAGATGGAGAAATCCTCCTATTTTCCTTTCTACCCTTTCTCAGGCACACTCTTCCGCTTTCCATTGAGGACTGAGACCACAGCTGCACAAAGTGACATCAAGTCAGAGCCTTGCAGTGCCCTTCACATCAAGGCTCTGTTTAGAGAATTTCAGGTTGTGACACCAGATCTCTGACTGATATGAGCAACAATGCTGTTTGTTTATGTTGACTCTGGCTCACATTTTATAAGTAGGGCCTGCTTTACTTATGGACTACATCTATTATCTCCTCTCTTTTGCTGTGCAGCATGAGCTGGTGTCTGACATTTCTGCCTCTCATGCTTGCACTACACCACTACAGGCTCAGCTTCCCGGTGCCCTGATCTTCCTAAAGAATGTCACCAAGGTCTCTGTGTGGATCAAAGGTGAAGATAAGTCTGCAATTCAGACTACACGGCATGCAGACATTGCCTTAAGTTATAAATTGTCGGGCGGTGGCTATGATGGTATGCAGCTTCTTTTCAAGGCAGAAGCTTGTGTTCAGGCAAATGGCAATGCCCGCCTCGAATCAACACTGTCTTCAACTTTAGACCAGCAGCAGCTAAACATGTCCCGGTCTTCATCTCTGCAGGCAAGGTTTTTGTAATGAAGATGTAGTATTGTTTTAGGTTGGTATTTTGTTATACTGGCTGGGAGGGTGAGATTCCTCGTCTATGTACAAAATGTTTTTATGAGCACCAAAGGACTTCAGGGCTTTTAACGCAAGAAGATATTAAATGTCTGATTTGATTCCTTAGGCACCTATTGCACAATTCATCAACAAGGAGCTGAGGAGTTCTCATGTCTCAGCCATGAAGCAGCTCAGCCAGCTGCGTCATGGAGAACTGCCGTGTGTGGTTGGCGTCGTAGAGCTGAGCCTAACCATCGACTCATCTTCAACCCTGAGCAACACGACCCACTCCAATGCTCAGACTGAGCCGCCAATCTCTTCAACAGTTTCTGCTGACACAAATCAGGCCTTGGGAGACTTGGTACTCAGCCCACATTTAACGCCATCTTCCTGCAGTGTGGTGAAGGAGAAATGGATGGTATGCAATGCTCTGGGTACAGGGCAGGCCCTCATTGCAGCTTCATCAGAATCTTCTGCTGGAGGCTCAAAAATGATACCTTGGATTGGTTTGGCCTCACGCTTGGATATCAGCCCCGCTGTTGCAGCACAACACTCCGCTGGTTCGGAGATGAGCATAGTGACACATGGCAGCTCTGCCCATTGCCAGAATGGATATGCTGAGCATCGTGAAACTAATAAGGCTGGATTATCTACATCTCTGGCCACTCAAGGCCGCGCTTTCTGTTTCTTACCCTTGCCAGTGTACACAGGACTGTCGGTTCATGTAAACGCATTCTTTGAGCTGTCTTCAAATCGACGAGACATTTGGTGAGAGAGTTATAGCTCAATGGCGCATGCTCATTATTGGCTGATCTAGGCTCTGCAGATTAAACCCTAAACCTGTATGCTGTCTGCTTTCAGCACAAGGCAGAGTACCTGCTCATTTGACATGTAGTTATTCAATATCAACATGTCTAGCCGTGTGTTAATTAGTTCAACATCAATATGTCTAGCCGTGTGTTAATTAGTTCAACATCAATATGTCTAGCCGTGTGTTAATTAGTTCAATATCAACATGTCTAGCCGTGTGTTAATTAGTTCAACATCAACATGTCTAGCCGGGTGTTAATCAATCTTTTGGTAGTCAATCAATACGTTGGGACAGCAGACACCCATTGATGGTAGAATGTCAGTAAGTGCTTTCTACCTGCTGAACTTCCATATTTTAAAATATCTTGCTGTGCACTGCTCCTATTTAATACACACCTCTCTGATCATCTGTAACAGCCACAAAAAGCTGCAAGTTGATTTCTTTTATGTTGTGGACTCCCTGAGGCCTCCTTGAAACATCAAACTAGGTATGTGTCCACACTTTGCAGTCCAACCCTCAAACCCTCAATCATGTTGTCCATGATTGTGTTGTAGGTATGGGGATGATATGTCAGGAAGTGGGGCCTCCAGGGCGCATTGGAATGCTGCTCTGTTGTCCGATGCCTTGGCGCCCGCATATGCAAGACTTCTGCTTGAGATGTCTGGAGTAGAGGAGATGAGGCTTGAAGTGCTGTACAAGTGAGTAATCTTCACATGGGAAAGTTATTAATAGGAGGTAGGCCTCCCCAAGCTAGTCGACACTTCGTGCATCAATATGTAGGAACTTGTACTTGACTTAAGGACTGTTTAGGCGCTTCATGGCCTGACATGTCTGCCACTTAAATTGATACAAGCTTCTGAAATCTCTTTTGGGGAGTAAAGACTTTATAACAGATTTCACGCTGTATTAATTGAAATAGCATTGTGTATCAGAAGTAGCTTCAATCAATTGCTTTTAAGTATCATGAACATTAAAATGATAGACGCAACATGTTGTATACTATCATAGGCACTTCCCTCCTTCCCCCGCAAGCCTTCAACCTCCTTGGTCCTCTCTCTCTGCCTCTTTCTATTCCTCTCACCTGTCATCATGCCCAATCATCTGGACAGAGGCTCAGGGAGGAAAGTGGCTACCCCCCTCCAAGGTATATCGAGGATTACAGAATATTTCAAATTGCTAGCTTCACTTCTTTGGAAACGTCCAGTCCATGTCCACTTACAAAATGTCTCACCCACACACTCTGACATCATGTATGTCTCAGTCCCCTGTACAAAATGTCTCACCCACACTCTGACACAATGTATGTCTCAGTCCCCTGTACGAAATGTCTCACCCACACTCTGACACAATGTATGCCTCAGTCCCATGCACAAAATGTCTCACCCACACTCTGACATCATGTATGCCTCAGTCCCATGTACAAAATGTCTCACCCACACTCTGACATCATGTATGCCTCAGTCCCATGTACAAAATGTCTCACCCACACTCTGACATCATGTATGCCTCAGTCCCATGTACAAAATGTCTCACCCACACTCTGACATCATGTATGTCTCAGTCCCCTGTACAGAATGTATTAGTATCCTTCTTCTTCATGCAAATAGGTCCTCTTTTCTGATGGAATTCTCCGGAAGTCACCAGCCCTTAAGGCTGTGCTCTTGACTCTGGGCTTACCCATTGCTTCTCACACCCCGATGGAGCTAGAACAGCTCATGCTCCAGTTGACCCCTGGTGCTGCTGTGATCACTCCTGCGCTAGTCAGAGCGCATTTAGGGAGAATGCAAAGGTCTCATCAAACAGCGGGGGGTTCCCTATCTACCTCAGGGACTTCCTACAGAGTACTAGTTGCACAAAAAGTGGGATCAGACATTGGCGAGATCTCAGGTAGAAGTGATTTTGCATCAGCATTGCTGGATCTTTTTGCAGCATGTGGTGGAGCCTCTGGTTCTACTTCAAACTGCTCAGTCAGTGCAACAGAGCAACTTGATCATCACAATCTTCCCTTGGGACATCCTGAGGCAGCATGCCTGCTTCAAAAAGGAATGAGCCCTACAAGCTTGCTCCATGCTTCTTTGCTCCTGGAGTATGTTCTCAGCGATGTCGAGATCACTGATGACCATGATATCTCAAAATCAAGGCAGGATTCTTCTGCTGTGGAGGCAGCAACCGACTCCTCGCACCCTTTGACTGCTAATGCTGCCTCTGTGTCCTGGACTCCTCAGAATTTGTTGGAGCTGAATGGTCTTCCGTTGCTGCCTTTGTCCAATGGATGCCTAGGAGAGATAAAAGTGAAATCAGAACCAGCAAACAATACTTCTGAGATGAATACACAAACTCAATGGGTATTCTGCGTGGAGACTGATCTGGAGCGGGCAATCATCTCCCAAGCTTCATCAAAAGCTGCTCATGGTTTTTGCACAGCCACTTGCGTTGCAACTGGGCTTCCTCATGGCTGTTTGAAACAGCTCAGAAAGTTAGCATCATCAGGTACGAGGATGTGTCGTGAACGTCAGTGTCCTTAAATCCTTAAGGTCAGCAGGAATGCATCAGTTGTTGAGTCAGATGAAAATCTTATTGTGGGAGGCTGGATTGTTTTGAAAAAAGAAGTTATTATTTTTAAGCCTTTCGAGAGCAATGAACATGTTCTGCAGTATGACCTTCATTGCATTCTGTAACGTCATCAATGCTCTATCTTTTTATCCCTTTTGTAGGTCTGACTAACATTTGTCCATTGTCTCCTGCAACAATGGACCTGTTCTTACTGCCATTAGTACTACCTGCCAGCTGGCAAGGAAAGGACCTAGTAGAGCAGTGGCTGGTAAGGGCATCTGTCTCTGAATCAAGAGGACCAGCATCAGGATCCTTATGCTTGGATTCTACATGTAGCCCAGAAAATATAACTGCAGCGGCTACCCTTGTCAATCCCGGCTGGATCCATTTGCTTTGGAGGTGGTTGAGGGGTTTCCCGGTTTCAGAAGTGATGAAGCTTAAAAGTTGGCCTTTGTTACCTGTCAAAGGTGGCAAACTGGCCAGGATCATGATGGGATCACAGGTGTGCATGGTTGAGATGCATGCAATCATGATGGGATCACAGGTGTGCATGGTTGAGATGCATGTAATCATGGTTGAGATGCATGCAATCATGATGGGATCTCAGGTGTGCATGGTTGAGATGCATGCAATCATGGTTGACATCATTATCATGTGAAGAGTAAACTTTTTAAAGGACTACTAGGAGAGGCTTGTCAATTGTTGTTTTTATGCAATATGCATGCAGGTGTTAACAGAGGGTGGCTGGACAGAAGGTGTGACTTCTGCTTTAGTGCAGCTTGGAGTATTGTTGTTGGATGCTGAAGTGGTTTTACAACCAGAACAAGTCGTCCACACCTCCCTGGACAACAACTCTAGTGATGGTGTAGGGCGCAAGGTGTTGGATGAAGGGCAGACCTTCATGTTGAATGCTGTCCCTAATTTCTTGGAGGGCATTGTACAACCTCCAACTCTGAAAGGTATTCTGACTGCAATATCTGCTGCGGCCTCTAAGAGTAAGGGGCTTGGCCATGTTCAGAAGTCAGTGGAATCAGCAAGCAGGCCCTCTGCCTCCTTGAGTGTATCAGAGAGAAGACAGTTGAGAGCATTCATGTTGCAGTCTAAGTGGTTTTCTGCTTCATCAGACCAAGAAGAAGGCAGTGAGTTGTTTGATCTGACAGGCTTTGTATATAACTCTTGATTTATTCACGAACTGTAAACAAATATTGATGTATAAATTTAATTAGAGTCATCATACAAAGTATGTAAGGTATCTTTATCACCTCCTTGACTGCGTGAACCACCTCCACGTTCATGACTGAAGATGACAGAGTAGAGTATGAACATGGTTATGTTTAATTCCATCTTTTATTAGGCGCTTCTTTGTCAGCTCAGCATAGCGGGCTGAGCCCTGAGCTACTGTCAGCATTTAAGTCCCTTCCTATTTATGAGGTGCACGGAGGAGGTGGCAGTGGTGTAACAACTTTGGGCTCAGAGATTGGAGAGAGGACTGGAGAGGACGATGCCAACAGCATTGATACTTCTGCATTACCTAAACAAAGCCATCTTGTGTGTGACAGCTATGAGACTGATGCTACTTCAGTTGTGTTCAGGAGCTTATTAGGAGATGAAGGAGAGGAGCTCTTGCTTCCACCTTCTGACTTAGGAGCTCAAACTGTGGATCCAAGGCTACTTTCACCTTGCTTCCTGCGTCTGGATTCAGACAAGGAGGAGCACATAGTGGAAATGTGGCTTGGTGTGAAGAGGATGGGTTTTGTGGAATGGGGGGATAAATTCTTAGTTAAGCAGGTGGGATCACCTCAGGGGAAGATAGTGGTTGCCTTGCAGTGTATGGTGCTAGATATACGTTTGCATGCTTCAAGTTAGTTGTTCAGTTGTCATTATATCACTAGTAGGATATTCTACTCACAGTTACAATGTATTTCCTTGTAGGCAAGTTCTTCACCCATTGATGCTGTAGCTGTCATCGCCTTGCAACTTGTCAGACACATCCATGAAAGGATTGCAGAGAAGAGGAGACCTCAGCAGAGCCCCTTGAAGAATCATAGGGGCGATGATGTATCAGAGCTGATAGCAGCTGCGAGGTGGTTCAACCTTCCTACATAATGAGATTAATGAGATGATTCTGTTCAGATCCTATGATCCACATTGAAATATAAGTCAATGTTTTTAGCAGTTGTTGTGTCAGTCTGCTACACATGAAGGAATACTCTGTGCCTGCTACTCTCCTTACAGACGGTGGCCCATCTTTCCATCAGCAAGTGGACAGCTGTGTTGTCCCTGTGATATGTTTCACCCCAACTCACAATCCTTGAGAGAAGTCATGCATCCATCCGACCACTTCCCAGGTATTAGACCCGGTGTACCTCTCAAGTTAAGTAGACTGTGTTTTGCATACTTCAAAAGGAATGAGGGAGCTAAGCTGTGAGCTGGAAAGTTTTATATCTTGAGTTGGAAATTCCTGTCATTTCTCAGGAGCTCCCTTCGCTGGAGATTCTGCACTTCTAAGCGTGTTGACATCTTTGGGCATGAAAACTGAAGTGGACCTACAGGTAAATGATTTGCTGCTGTCAGTTCTTGATGAAGACTGTCAACAACTTGCAACATGGAAGTGTAGAACCATGTGCCACATCTAAGACAGAAAGCTCAAGTACGCTGATTGCAGGTGCTGTATTTTGCGGCAAAAGACATCAGCAACCGCTTTGAGACACTGCAGCATCAGCTGTCACCTGGCCCTTTAATCATCACTTCAAATTCTGCTCCTCCTGGACGCGTGCCTCTAGCAGCTGGAACAACAATGGAACAACTACTTGGCAGGTCCAAGAAACTTCTTTTGTTGTTAGAAGAACTCTGTCAGGGTCGTCAAGATAGTCCTGGCGCATCAAATTCTGGCAACGAGGAAGATTTGGTGATCTGGGGACAACTCCGTTCTCTGACCTGGTGCCCAGTCATGACTCATCCTCCACATCCTGGTAATGAACCATGAACAATCAATTCACAGGACCTGACCATCCGATTGTTTACCTCGGTCCTGTTTAGCATCTAGAGCCTGACTAGATTATACACTGCTTTGCAATATACAGTCCATCCTGTTCACCATGTGCCTCCAGCCACGATTTGACATAGTACTCACATATTTTCTATTGTTAATGCTGTGCAGGCCTACCTTGGCCTTCCTCTCAAGCATCTAGTATGTCACTCGCTCCTCCTCGTTTGGTACGTCCCCCATCTGATACATGGTTAGTCAGTGCCACTCTCTACATCCTTACCTCCACACCTGGACCCTGTCTCTGTTCCCGCCTGGGCTGGGATTCTCCGCCACGCACTGCTGCCGTGGCTGCCCAGCTCCTGGCACTGGGTGAAATGCATGGTGAGAAGAAGCAAGGTGCAGGGTTATTGAGGTGTCCTGGGGGAGATGTTAGTGCGGCTTCTGCTTCATCAATACTAGAAGTCAGGTTAGCACTAGCTGCTTGGCCACCCTTGGACTTGCAGAATGCTATGCATGATATCTACAGCTGCCTAGACAAGGCCATGCAAGGGTCAGATGGTGACTTAGTTCAAGTGAGTCTAGAGAGAGAGGGAACCCCATGGGTGTGGGTAGGCCCACCACCTCCCCATGCTTTGGAAGCTTGCGAGAAGAGCAGCAGGAATGCGCATGCAGAGGCAAGATTGAGTGGCTCAGGGACTTCTGCTGAGTTGCAACAAGGACAGACATCAGTATTTGTCCAACAGATCAGTGCAGGCACCCTACTGGTATCCACTGAATGTACTGCTCTGTACTGTCCTGAAGATTTACGACCTTGGCTCTATCCTGTTCCCTCAAAATTCCATCAGTATCGCAGGTAATGGAAGTTTCATGTTTTGTTGACCATGAACAGCCACTTGAGAATGACTGGGGCAAATGAGCTTTAGTTACGTGCATAATCCATATTTCTTGTAGCAGCATGCTCTCTTAGCCCCTTCCCTTTATTGTTTTTACAATAAATTAACACTCACACCATTACTCATTGGTGTTTTTTCTGCCCCTTCTCAGACTCTTGACCTCTCTAGGTGTTTCTGATCATCTCACAGCACAGCATTACGCTGTAGGCATGAAACGCCTTGCTGCTGCTGTGGATGGGCAATCTCTGCTGCATGGCATGGCAACCATCAGCAGTGGCCATTCTCTGATGGAAGCTGCTCTGATGCTGGCTCAAGGAGCTGCTGAAGCGCAGTACAAATTTGGTGAGCAGTACCTAGTGCCTGTCACCAGGCAGATTCCTGTACTGAGAAGATGTCCATAGTACCTAATGTTTCCCGCCAGTTTTTTGTTAAAAGAGTGGTGTCTAGAGTGGTGTCTAATATCAGCTCTTTAGTGAGACGAAGATGCTTTATATGGAAAGGTTTGCATATTTATTTTTGTCCACAGGCCGTGCCTCATCTCCAATGCTGCTTCCTGATGCGGAAGGCTACCTTATGCCAGCATCACAGCTGTTTTTCAATGACGCAGACTGGTACTGTCAGATCATCTTATGCAATGATCTGAGGTTTTGTTCTTGAGCGAAAGATGTAATTTGAAACAATTTGTGTAAAAGATACTTGTAATAGTTATAAGTAACCTCATGTGAGTAGTTATAAGTGACCTCATGTGAGTAGTTATAAGTAACCTCATGTGAGTAGTTGTAAGTAACCTCATGTGAGTAGTTATAAGTGACCTCATGTGAGTACTATCTGCTGGTTTGTAGGTTGGAGACATCAGAAATGCGTCTTGCTCATCCCTCCTTGGACCATGCAACTGCAGAAGCTTTGGGAGTTAGATCTCTGAGGTCAGTATCAAATTCTGGCAGCAAATAATATTGAATATTGAATATTTTAAATGAGCTAAGATGTCAATATGCTAGTAATGAAGGATGTTGTTGCCTCATAAAGTCATTGTACATGATAATCTTGAAATGTGCCATAATCACCATGGTGGTGACTACATGCACTGGTTAGGTACCATCATGAAGTGGACAGTAGTATGACTTTGGCGTTGCCTTGTCCTGCCCCCCAGCAAATTAGAGACAGGTTGTTGCAGGTAATCATTTTGCTTACCGAATGCCCTGAACCCTGAACCCTAAACTAGGTTGTTGCAGGCAGGTAATCACTTTGCATATCTCTGCTTCTCATGTTGTCACTACTTCTAACATATTCTACGTAGATAAATGTAGCTCAGTTGATGAGTCTCTCCTTCAGAGTGAGTGTGTTTCCATAACTTGGCCTCAAAATGGGTAGATAGGTCTTAGGGCCATGCCGTAGGCCCTGGTCGCCTTGACGTCTACATTCACCTCAAGGCCTCACTCCTCCCTTCTCTCTGTCTCTCAGGAGTCGCGTCCATGCATGTCTATGCTGTGGGAGCTTGTAGAGCTCGGTGATTTGCTCGGTGCACCTCGTTTGCACTTTGTACTGGACATGAGGCATCATGGTACACAGTCTCTGCTTCATCCTGGGCTGGCCTCACACCAAGGTGATATTTTGGATATTGTTACTCGATTGATATTTACATTTTTTTCTTGTGGTGCATCTTACAGTTAATGACATGCTAGAGTGTGTCAGCGTGCGCAGTTAAATTTATGAGAATTCCCGTTGCTCCTTGACTACAGAATACTCAGGCTTCACAGCTAACCCTCTTATCCTGCTCGGCAACCTCTAGGACTCCACATGAATGACACCTTGTGACTGTTTCACCCCCCTTGCAGGCCCAGCCTTGTGTGTTGTGATGCCTGGTGTCACTCTTGGCCCAGATGAGCTGTCTGAGCTGATGGCTCCAAGATCAGCAGCTGCTGCAACAGGAGCACCGCTGGTAGTGAGAGGCAGGGCAGCTGCTTATGGCTCTCTGGGTTTGCTGGGATGCTTTGCTTTATCTGAGGTATTGCTTGTTAACATGTTACGTATTAGGTATTGTAACCCATTATAGTATCCTGATTAGAATGTTCTACAGGAAAAACAGCACTTTGCATGCCTCTGTATGTATAAAGTTTAATCAATTTGCTCCTTATTTGTTGTTCCTATCTCCACATGTGTTGTGTGGCTTTATTGTGATCTTGACACAGCTTCTTCTTCAGGTATAAAAAATGCTTCAGAGGGAAGCGATTCACGATTGTTCCTCTTCAGGTTCCACAAGTCATTTCAGGTTCAATCACCATGATGTGGGATCCCACAGGACGGATCCTGGCTCAGACTGCTGCTGAAGCAAGACCGGATGCCCCTCCTAGGGCTAAGCAGTACAAGCATGCAGCACATGGTGAGGCATATGATGTTGCTTCTTAATCACATTGATGTCACGTGCAGTCATCTACAGCCAGTTTTGCCTCTAACTTTGCCTGTAACTATTACACTTCCCATCCCCCTTCAGGTTCTGACCTGTTGACTATGTTTAGTGACCAGTATATGGGACCCTGGGATTTTGCCAGGCTTTGTGAGGGTCTAGACATCAAGGATCATGTAGGAGCTTTGCTCCTGCGTTTGCCCTTGTCTCAAGTAGCACTGCAACAAGTGAGCAGCTCTACTTTACGAACAAGAGCAGGGATCAACAGCTCTACTGGGACATCAGACGTGAGGAACATCAACTCTTCAAGGTTTGATGTATTTGCAGAGGTTCAGAGCTGTCTCCAGGAGCTCCAGTTGCAAGCAGGACGTACTCTTTTGTTTCTGAGAAGGTTACAGGTAAATGCAGACTGCTGTCTTTAGCTGGCATTATATGAGTAGAAAATGTTGCCAAATATGTAGCTTCTCTGCTTACTAGGCCTCACTGCTGAAAAGCAGCCACATCTGCCAATGATCAGGCTTACTTTTTTGTCTTAACTGCTCCTGTTGCTGTATTTTTACAACAGGAAATCACAGTGAATCGCCTGGATGGAGCGAGTTGCATGCCCATCTCAGAGCTGACACAACAGGGCAGTCATGTGACACAACATGGCAGTCATGTGACAGCAACAGGCGTCACTGATGTATCCCGTCAGATTATGAGCGGTGCAAGTGATGCGAAGGTTTTAGAAAGCAAGGACATGCAGGAAACTGATAATGGAGGTGATGAGACCTCATCCTTGCATCCCAGGACTTTGATATCGTTGGGGGATGATTCGTGTACACCCTCTGATCTCCAAGATGGGAAGAATGGCCAGGGCATTCCCCTGATGCAAGCATCCTCTGGTTTTGAACGCTCTCCAAATAAGACATCAACTACGCGTTCCACTCTGCATCAGGGTATGGAGGTGCTGTATCATGCCAGCATCTCAGCTTTTGATCATGCTTACCCTCGTCTAGACCCATTTCCACATCGTGGTAGTGGATATATAGGTGGGGGCAGCAATGCATTTGATAGTGCTCCCTCTAAGTCCCATCCTGCGGGGGGCTTGCCAGGGTTTGGGAAGCCAGGGTTTGGGAAGCAACTGTTGTCGGCAACTTTAGGCAAGGTTGCAAGTGTTGTGAACAGGGCAGGTAGCGGAGAGAGTCATGTAGGACAGCACTCAGGGAGAGGAATCTCTTCTCAAGAATCTGCTGTGGTAGGATCTCACTTGGCTCTTCTAGAAGTCCGTGTGGCAGGAGCAGGCTTCAAGGTGAGCCGCAACCTCAAAGCTCTCAGCCAGCTGCAAGAACAGGATGTCTTGATTAGTAATCATCACTATCTCATACACCATAAGTACTTAGTTACTGCACTGATACACCATAAGGAGGTTGCCCAGACTGTGTATTTCTTATTATTATTCTCATGTCTGATCAAACCATGCAATCAGTCAAACAGTATCACTTCAGCCTCAGCTGTTTCCTTGACACTAGTTACTAACACTCTGCTGCACATGGCCAGGAGGCTGAGCTTGAGAGATGGTTGGTCAGCTCATGCATAGTAGAACCCTCCCCATCATCTTCTCCATCCAACTCTTTAGACATTATCTCCTCTGTGGCAATGCTCCTGTCCTCGTCAGCCTTGGCTGACAGCTCGGCATCAGTGCCAATCATGGCCAACAACAATATCAGCTCAGGCACCCCTGCCATTTTGACCCCTCATTCTGCAACACCCCTCTGTGGCCTGTTCTGCCCAGCACCTATACTCTCTACAACTTGTGATGAAATGTCACCATCTCAGCATGAGGGAGTGGGTCATGACACAACAAACAAAGGACCACCTGGGGCTTGCCTGGGTGCCCTGCCCTTTCTAGTGGCAGGCCAATTCTACTTGAATAAGAGTCCTCAGCATGGGAAACACATTATGCAGGTGAGAAATAGCTGCAAGGCCAAGGTATCATCACATTATGCCTCTTTCACTAGCGTTGTTGTAGGTGCCATCTTCTGGATAGTCGTGAGTTTAAAACTAAACTAAAGCTTAACTAGTGCTCTCCCCTTCAAATTTATGGTCATCTCCTTGTCCCTGCACTCACAGGCTGTAGTTGCATCAGGCCTAAGCAGCAGTCCCTCTGCTGCTGTAGTTGCGCCTTCTGCAACTCCTCACCATATGTTCCCTACAGCAGCGGCAGGTGTTGACACCACCAGTAATGCAGGCAGCAACTTAGGATTGCGTTCTGAAGCCCATGACATTTCTGCAAGAGCTGCATCCTCTACGGGTCTGCCAGAGCATGTAGTGCTTAGGAGCGGACATAACATGAGGGCCCTGGATGCTGTAGCTGCTGCCTGGGTGACAGCAGTACAGTGGTTACTTGTGACAGGCCCAGAATGGATGTCCAGGCAACAAGGTGCTGGAGCGGAGGCCCCAAGCGACAATGCTGTCAATCAAGGGATGATGAGACTGTTAGGAAACAAGGCGGAGGTGTACAGCTTGATGCCAGGCATGGCTTCTGCTGGCAACATGAATGATGAAATGGCTCTGTACTGTCTCAAGAAGGTGGGGTGAAGATAGCATGAGCTGCTAAAACTCATGTTTTGTAGATAGTCAATCTAAACCTCTACATAGTGTTTCATGATGAGCAGGGTAGCAAGGGTTATAAAGGCCTTAACGGTTTAGAATTGTTACAATGAACCTCTCACAGTTGAAACACGTTTTCAGCACCAGGGGTTGAATTAGCTGTAATCGAATAAAGAGCGCATCTACACTTACAAAGCTTTTCCTTTCATGGAAAAGAAGGAAAAGCTTGGTAAACTTGATTTTGAAACTTTGATGTGAAATATGTGCTTGCTTTTCCATCTTGTCCCCTTGTACCTCAGATGTATCAACTGTTGTCCCGCTTGCCTACATGGCTGCTAAGATCTGGTCGGCTTGTGGGTCTCACTGAGGGTTACTTCCTGAGTCCAGATCATGTGGGCCACGAGGTGGATACCAAACAACAACATGATATCCCTGGTCAGAAAAGCGGTGTCCAGCTAGACGCTGCACGTGGAGGTGTAATTCAACAGGATCAGACACAGGAGGCATTAGGTCCTGCTGCTTTAGCGTTTGTACTCCGGGAAGTGCCTGTGTTCCAGGTCCCCTGGCAAGTGAAGGTGAGAAGACCTGCTTTATACCTAAATGCTTTCTACAATGACAAAGCAGAGGATCCCAGATATATATTAGCTTGCCTATCTACACCTTATTTTAGGTTCCTGTATTTCCAAGTATGTCAAGCTGTGATAAATTACACTTGCCCCTGTTCTTGCAGCATACTCTGAGTGCTGCGGGCTTAATTGAAGGCACAGAAAGATGTGTGACGCCCTCATTGGTTCGCCATCTCTTGCGGATTTTCTTCAGTTCCAAAAAGCACCTCTTGACGACAGCCGCTCATAACCAGGATCAGAACCCTGGTAACCCTGGTAACATTCATCTGCCATATTTTACTGCCGCGATGAGAAGTAGTGGATCCGTGAAGCAGCTGCAAATGCCTCTTACTTCTGTGGAAGCTGTGGAGCTCTTGAAGTACTGCTGCAGTGACTTGAGATCGACGAGCTCAGTACAAGCAGCCGTACAACCACAGCAGAGAACATTGCATAATAGTCAGGTGACCTCCATCACTCTCAATACACTTGTATAGCATCTGGAGTAAATGGATTGTCGCGATGTCTCTGTAACGGTCATAAATATTATGACATGTAACTTGGGGTATAGGGTTTAGGGTTTAGGCTAAACTTGGGGTTCATCAATATGGATTAATCTCTCTGTCCATCCTTTTATTTCAGTTACAGCCTGGTTCCTCATCTGTTATGGATCAATTGAATGGACTGGTCAGCTCAGTGGCCCGAGCTCTAGACTCAAACATGAATCAGAGTCCTCGACGTCATGGGCAAGGCGGCCCCAATGCTGCCAACAGTCTAGGGCTAGCATGGATGCCACCTCTGGGTTTACTTGACCCTTTCATAAGCCGTGAGCAGCCCTCTGTCGAGGCAGGAAGTGGTAATAATGCTTTCAGCGCTGCCTTTGACATTGGCACAGCAGCCATGGCTGCTGCTGTGTCACAGGTCTTAGGTGGAGGTGCAGGTGCGACAGATGAAGGCAGCGAGCTGGGCAGTGGCTGGCAAGTAGCAGCTTCTAATGGAGGGAGGGGTGCTGTAAGCACAACTGCAACTGATTCAGCGGTTGGAGCTGACAGCTCTAATGCTCTACTGCCTAGGCAGATACTTGCCACCTCTGTCATGGACTTGGATAAAGTGACAGACTTGAGAGGGCTGCCTGTCCCCACAACTGCTGGTAAGTGACAGACTTGAGATGTTGTCTGTCCCCACAAAGGCTGGTGTATCTCCACCTGCGATCGATATCGTACACTGTAAGCTCGACAGTCCAACGTCTCCGGCGCACTCTCTGGCCATTATGCTTCTAATGTGTAGCATGTTTCCGTCCTTGTTGCCCATGTCAGCTGATCCTCCACTGCCAACTCTTGCGGTGTGTATGTGCTCAGGTACGCTGGTGGCACTAGGAAGTCGTGACCTGAGACTGTTTCCTTCTCAATGCGGTCTCAACCCCGCTGCACTCCTCCCCTTAGAGGCTGGGTATGAAATCATGCACTATGATGCAGTGCAAGCTCTTGGGGATATGGTAAAACGGGCATCCTTTAGACGGGTGAGTGAATGCCAAAGTCAAGCAAGCCATTATGTTTTCTTGCCTTAGTAACTCCTCAAGCAAGCCATTATGTTTTCTTGCCTTAGTAACTCCTCAAGCAAGCCATTATGTTTTCTTGCCTTAGTAACTCCTCAAGTGAGAAACTAACTTTCAGGGTACTTATATATACACAAACTCTCATTTATCAGTAGAAGTGTTCAAACTGTTCACAATAATGCCTTGCTGTACCTTTTGAGCCTGTGCAGGAGTTGTCTCTGTCACTGTACACGCCTAAGACACTGTCCAAGCAGTTGAAAGATGTGTTGCCTTTGCACTGGTACAGACCAGATGTCAAAGAACCAGATTTCAGTACCTCTCATCAATTTGAACGTGAGCACCAGCAGGCACCCTCATTCACACATCTTGGAGGACAGGGGCAGAAACATGCTACTTCGAGCCCTACACCCGTGTTTGAGGCCCCAGGTCCCGGGAGCAGAGGAATCGCGTCAATCCATTGTATAGTGGGTGAGTCAGTCCATTGTATAGTGGGTGAGTCAGTCATGTGTGTTACAAATACTTTGGATGGATATTGGTTACGTTGCAAGGACCCTTGCTATGTCAAGAAAGGCCTGATCATTTCATAAGATATTGTTAACATTATGCCTCACCTCTTAACTCATGTCATAAGATATTGTGAACATTACCCTAAACCCTCTTAACTCATGTCGTAAGGTATTGTGAACATTACCCTAAACCCTCTTAACTCATGTCAGGCGTCCCTTGGGATGAAGGAGAGAGCGAGGGGCCTTCCAAGCTGTGGCTAGAAGGAGTATGGAGTATGCTGATTGGTTTGCTGGAAGCTGGTGAGAGCTGCTAGGGATTATGACCTTGGCTCTGTGATCTTTGCAGAATGTAAATGGTTAGATAATTCAGTCAGCTATTTGACAATCAAAACAAACATGCAGACATTCATATACATTCAGAAATACATGCATTTCTTTTTCTTCTCAGGTCCCTCTTGGGAGTCTCGTCAGATGGACCTGTCAGATCTTGATGCTTGGCCTTTATTGCCTACTTTGGGTGGACACTTAGTGTGGATATCGCTGAGAAATCTTGTCCTATGTCTGCCGGACACAGCAGAGGTTACGCAAGTGCGTGTCATCATGCATGCAAGTCCAGTTGTAGAACTAGGCAGTAAACATAGTCATTGAGTTAGAACTGTCACAGGTGTGGGCTCTGCAAGCGGCTGCATTGTGTTCTTGTCCAATCATATTATGCAGTAGTGAGGGCCGTGTTTGAAAACTGTGCTCAGGGTTTACCCCCACCTTGGGATGTGGTGGTACCAGCACTGATGAAAGCTGGTGTCCCATTCCTGCATCCACACTTTTTGCACAAAATTCAACATATTCTGGGACCTGTAATGGACTTTAAAGGTAACCTTAGAAGAAGGAGTGCATACTTCATAATAAAAAAATGTACGTAACCTATATGAGTCAATTTAGGAGCTTGACACAATTTGGTTTGTTTTACATCAATGTCAGGCCCAGACATAACCAGCAGAATTATATCAAAGATGACAAGCTGTGGTGCAGTCCTTGGCGTCAGCAACAGGGCATATTTGAGCCACCCACCCCAACTCAATGAAGGTTCTGTTGCAGCATCTCCTTCCTGCTGTCTCTTCACTGACAATTGGAGCACTGAGGAGAAAGAGGCCGTATTTGACCTGCTCACGCGACATCCTCCTGGAGGGTCAGTCCATAGCCTGGTTTGAATCATCGCTATTGATTGATGCTTTGAACAAATGTATTTAAAAGCACCCTTCACCTCTCTCGCCGATCTGAAGGTTGGGGTATATAAAAATGTCGACCTCTGTGATTTTGTTATGAACCTCTAGTTATGCATCCTATCTACATTTTCAGGCCAGCTACACAGCCTATAAAGGACATGCTGAGCTCTCTCCCTATCTATCCTTTGCTACTACTGCCGCAACCAATGACAACCATGTTAAGAGAGGAGGCATCAGAGGGGGCATCTAATAGTGCATGCAACAGGATTGCATTGATTCCAATAAGAAACTCCACCTCCTCAGCAGGAGGTTATGGCAGTTGTCCCTCCAGGGTCCAACAACAATTGCCTGGTATAGCGTTTTGTTTCTTAACTTCTGTTGTATAGGATGCTAATGAGATGATAACATTTAGAGGCATATTTCTGGAATATGGCATTTCTCGATTCCATTATTCTTCTTTCCTCTTAACCTTTGCTTCTCAGCAAAGGGCCTCCTTTCCTCCTCAGTCATGCCCGCTGATTTCTTCATCTATCTCTAAGATTTCTGATCATGTGCAGGTGTAGTAGAGTCATTGCCCTTGGAGGTTTCATCTCGACTTCTCTCCCACCAGCCACACTATGAGGCTCTGTTTGGCCTGGTGGGAGTACCCGTCCTGGATGAGGCCAAGTTACTCGCAAACTTTGTCATTCCTAATCTTCAGGCTCTTCCTGACCAAAGCCAGGTAGACTCTTCACTTTTTAGGAACATGCTTCAAAGTCTCTAGCAAAATTCTCTCAATACGTTGAGATTGCGATCCACAGCCATCCCTGCCTGTGTATGTTCTCTCTCAACTCGTTTCCCTACATATGCCTTGTAGGCTCTCGTGCTCACCAAAGTCCTTAAAGAATGGCGCACTTTCAAGGCCAGCAGCCCAGAGCTAGTAGCATCCCTCAGGTCCTGCCCCTTTGTACTGAATGGCGACGGATCTCACCTATTAGCTGAGCAGTTGTATGATCCCACCCAGCCCCTGCTGGCAAGAGTGTTCAAGGGCAAGCCAGTCTTCCCAGCAGAGCAATATAGCTACCCAGCATGGTTAGAGGTGTGAATTGTGCAATTATTGATGCTTGAGCTACTGAGCTTTGTCTCCGAGCTGTGATGATTAAGCTATTATGATCAAAAAAGGATCAAAGTACTTCTGTCAACCCTTTCTTGCCTGTCTTCTTTAGGCGTCGTGTTTTCAGTGCGAGATCATATTCAACAGGTCTCCTCTCAGGGAGACAACATCATCAGTGGGGCTGAATTTTCTTTTATGCTTACAGGTACTGAAAGACATAGGTCTGGTCCATCAATTGGATGTGGCCACATTCCTGGCAGCTGCAAAGCAAGTGGAAGAGCAAGGAAAAGAGCTTGGGAGTGGCCACCTGAGCCCAGCTGGTATTTATATATCATGCTATGATATGAAGCTTGCCTTTCTTGCACCTCATCATGCAATCATACTCATTATCCTATATGCAGAGCAATCAGAAATATTGGGCATGGCCGACGCCCTGATCACTTATCTTCGGGATCACAGTCATACGTTGTTGGGCCGTGAGTTCCTGACCACCCTTAATCAGATGGCGGTAGTGCCAGCAACTCTTGGGCTTCCTGGTAGCTGCATGGAGAGACAAGTGGTAAGGATATGGGGTTATGTAGCCGCATGGAGAAACAAGTGGTAAGGATATGGGGTTATGTAGCCGCATGGAGAAACAAGTGGTAAAAAAAGAATACGGTGTCATGTGGACTTGTTTTAATTTGGCGAACTGCGTACTCTGATGAGCAATTGTCCTCCACAACCTCAGCCTCAGTCACTTGGGGAAGCATGGAAGGGGACTCTTTCAATTGCACTACAATCATCAGCTACTTTGTATCTTATGTAGCTGACTAGCTACAGTGAGGCTGCTTCCTCAAAAGACTGGCCCCTGATTTGGAGTACCATGCCCTATGTGGCTGCTAATAGACTTCCCCCACCAGGAGCAAGTGCACACATCAGACTGAGATCACCACCTCCACTGTCCGCTGTGCTTTCGCATATCAAGAAGGTGTGTCAAGGTTCCCAATGAGACATTGAATATTCACTGCATCATCAATCTGATTGAAACCTAGGGACTCAGCTTTCTTCAGCAGCTGTTATGAATAAGTGTGTCTTTTGAATTGGCAGTACTGAAGGTATGCCGTCGATATAATGTGCCACAAACTTGTTTTACCTCTCTACCAGATTGGCTTGGATGGAGGGGAGGAGTTGCTGGGTAGCTGGCCGTCTTCAGCAGGAGCTGTGGAATCAACCTTTGGTGTCATCCTAGACCACTTGTCCAAAGAGGGGCTCAGCCAACAGCAAATTGAAGATTTGAGGTTAGTCATGCTTAAGACTTTGGGTTGCAGGCGTCGGAGTTGCCATAGTCTTGCATTGTCTTGTATGATTTATAGTCGAGGGTAAAGGGGATCACGGGGAAGGGTACAGCATGCAGTGAGATCATTAATATTATCTTGCACCAATATTCTTAAAGGATATGTTGCCAGAGTGTGGCCAAAGTGTGGCATAGTTATTGTGCGTTACCTTTTCTTGGACTCTTGCCTTAGCTCGAGTGTATCATTTGCCTGACCTCATTCCTGTCATATACTCCATTGGCCTTTGCTTGCAGATATGTGTCCTTGGTCCCTGTAGCCAACGCCTCCAGGCTGGCAGCTCCCTCTTGTATTTGCCTCCGTCTAAGTACTGATTTGACACCTTTTGCATATGAGGTGTGTTATCTTTTTTCTGCACAATGAGTGAAAGCAACATTCAGAATGGCTTCCATTCGCATCTCCTTCATGAAGTTCATGTTTATCACGACCCTACTTTGCATGCCCCGTTTCCCTCAGGTCCCATCTTCTCTCTCTTCCCACATGCCTCTCCTACGCAGCCTTGGAGCTAAAGATGAAATGCCTCTTCAGGTAATCTGAGTCATGCCACAGAATGTCACATCTAAAATATTACTACTTCCTGGTGTGATTTCTCTGTGTTTGCAAGTATGGGTTCCCATACAGGAGGGTTTGTGGACAAGACAAATACTTCCCTGTAGTTACAATTGATGGCTCACATGGTTTGTAGGCTCTCCTGGAGTCCCTTCACACCATGAAGGCCCAAATCAAGGGAGGAGCACTGAATGCCAATGAGTGTTTATCTGTTATTCGGCTGTTGCAGTATATATCAGCTCCAGCAGCTCCAACTCATGCAGCAGTTGGCGTTCTATCAGAGGCAGTAGATACTGCATCCAAGGGGGGGACGTTGAGAGCTACACCTTCTACTACTGCTGCCAAGCGAACACCAGCCGATCTTGCCTTTCTTAAAGAGGCAAGAGCAAATGGACAGCTGCTGGTGCTGACGTCTGCCTGCAGGCAAGATTGTGGTGGTGCTCGAGTGGCAGCTCTCCTTGTTCAGTCATTAATGAAAGGCTTCTAGGTGCTTTTGCAGATATTTATATTAGTTGCCTCAACTCATGTACTGTAGGTTGGTTCAGGCCTCCCAGGCAGTGCTTGTAGAAGCTGGAGGAGGGAGACTTTTAGGCCGAATGACGCCTGGGATGTTGACTCTGGTGCATCCACAAGTAAGAGTATGTTACATGTAAATTACTTATTAATAAGGACGACTCAATAGCAATAATGTGTGTACCACACCAGGATGTTATTAATAAGGACAACTCAATAGCAATGATGTGTGGACCACACCAGGATGTTATTAATAAGAACGACTCAATAGCAATGATGTGTGGACCACACCAGGATGTTATTAATAAGGACGACTCAATAGCAATAATGTGTGGACCACACCAGGATGTTATTAATAAGGACGACTCAATAGCAATGATGTGTGGACCACACCAGGATGTTATTAATAAGGACGACTCAATAGCAATGATGTGTGTACCACACCAGGATGTTATTAATAAGGACGACTCAATAGCAATGATGTGTGTACCACACCAGGATGTTATTAATAAGGACGACTCAATAGCAATGATGTGTGGACCACACCAGGATGTTATTAATAAGGACGACTCAATAGCAATAATGTGTGTACCACACCAGGATGTTATTAATAAGGACGACTCAAAAGCAATCATGTGTGGACCACACCAGGATGTTATTAATAAGGACAACTCAGTAGCAAGTGCGACGAATCAGAACATTTTAAACGCTATCAGAATCCTTTCCATAATTTTGCTTCTTAACAGTCTCCAAACATCTCACAATCCATGAGTTTCACATTTTAGGTACCGGCTCATGTGGCTTTGTGGCTTGGCTGCCTCAGATTGTCTGATGTTGTCAATGAGACATTAAGGCCTGATCAAACCCTCAATCATCTCCTGGAGGTTCAGGGCATTACTGTACTGCAGGTAGTGGCTTAAATATTGTAGCTTCCTGCCACATCATCCACTCCTTCACAACTTTGGAATCTTCTAGACTGAACCAGGATTGTGCCACACTTTTGAACTGACACGAAGATTTTTTCCAACTCTTCACCAACTGTGAACAAATAAGTTTGGCTTTATCATACCAAATTAACTCATCACCTTTCCTCTCTGTGCTTGCAGGCAAAGTCAGCTATCCAGAATGCAGACTTTGTTCGTGCAGCCTACAGCATTGTGAACTCGCATGCCCCTTTGCTTCGAGGAATGCCAGTGCTTAGTTTCCAACAGGTGGCAACAGCTCTGAGGTCTGCTGCTTCTCGTCTTGTATTTGTAGAGGAACTCAGTACAAGGGTGACTGCTGCTGGTAGGTAGTTGGATTGGAAGTGGGGTAAGAAAGCTTGCTGGAATATCTCCTGATCATGGAGGTAGGGATCTGGGTTTACGCTGAGATCAGGGTATACGCTGAACATTGGCAGCGCAGCAGTCCAGGATGACCTCCGGTCCTCGTAAGAAAGTCCCTTTCATGAAAATGATGCTCACTCTTTTGTTTCTGAGGCATGTCATAAATCATTCCCAATCTACACCGCCTCCCACTCCGAACCGCCAATCCTTTCTCCTGCCTGCACTACTCAGGCAATCAAGCAACCTTGATGGGGGGGTCCTCATCACGTTGCTATGAATTCTCCTGCTCACAGACTGGCCAGCTGTACATTGCAAGACCTCCGGCAGGTCTGTCTCTGTCTTGGCTGTTATCCAATGCATTGAGTAAGGCATTGGGCAGCCCAGGAGTGACTCTGCCTTTGCAGCCCTTCCTAGATGCAGCTCTGAATGGCCAGGAGCAAGATGGAGTCCTTCAACCAGTGGTGCTGCCTGGTGAGCTGTGAGGGCTTAGGGTTTGGTTGGAGACCTGATGAGATTATGTTCTTCCTTATAAAATGCGTTTCAGCAATACTTGCATTTTATCCTTTGAGAAGGTGGCTATGATGCTGATTTGGAGAGAGCTGGGCAAGTTGGACAGTTAGGTGCACCACTGCTTTCTGCTGATGTTCAGCTACTGCAGTTAAAGCCACTGAGGAGGTAGGTGTGCCATGTTCAGCTACTGCAGTTAAAGCCACTGAGGAGGTAGGTGTGCCATGTTCAGCTACTGCAGTTTAAGCCACTGAGGAGGTAGGTGTGCCATGTTCAGCTACTGCAGTTAAAGCCACTGAGGAGGTAGGTGTGCCATGTTTGAGGGTCAAGGTTTAGGAGCAAGGATGAAGAACATTAAAGACTGCATGCATGCTGTGTCTGATGAATGCACAAAGTCCTGTTACGGACAGTACTTGACATTGGTACATCACCCCTTTATCAACAGATATTGTGCTGGAGAGGTGGTTGCTGTTAACAGAACACATGTTGCTTCTCTCCAAGTACTTCCGGCCTCTCAGCAAGCACATGCTGCAGCCGCATCAGCTGCAGCTGCTGATGCAGCGGAAAAGCGACTCACACAGGCAGCAGACGCAGCAGGCAGGAGGGAAGACCCGGGTCGCCACATTCCATTATCAGCTATTGATGTCGGAGTCCATATGGTGTATGCCAGGTATGAACATTTATGCTCTTTACTATGTGCCTGCTTTTGTTCAACACATCACATTTAACTTGCACCCTCTCTTGTTTTTCAGAGTTGCTGCTCACTGTGGCCCCAAGGAAGGAGAGACAGTGTATTATGTGCCATTAGAAGCTATGAGTAGTAGCAGTACAGATGATGTCAAATATCTCCTGTCCAGCCAGGTCTACAGTTTCATGACCAGCACCAGCAAACTATCATCACAAGGAGAGGTTGTGCCTGATGGAAACAGCAGGCTCCTAGGAGGGCCTCTCATGGAAGAAGCATCAGCATCTGCAGATGTAGATACAAAAGGGGGAAACAGAGAAGCTCAGTCCGGGGTCGCTTCTATGCCATTTCAGAAGATCCCGGCCAAATCCTCAGCTCATAACTCCTCCTCTCATCTTCAAGTTGCTGGATCGGCTCATCTGATTGGAGCAGTGAAAGACCTTTTATCTGCTGCGGGCCTGCCTCTAGATCTGGAGAGGGCCCAGTTGCTACAGCAGGCAGCAACACTAAAAGAGTCTCTGAGCCAGGCACAGCAGCAACTTGTCAAGGTGTGTATGAGCTCATGGTACTGTTGATGATGTGTGGATATTCTATTACAGGATGTTTACTTTGGTGGCCTGGAGACAAGGCAGACATTTATTGTAACAGGCATTGTTTTGTTCTCTGTATAACAGTAGTTAATGTTTCTCTCAAGAGTTACCATCGATATTTAAATGTATCTTCACAAGGCTGAAGGATTAGTGTGTGCTTCGTCAATGTTACGTCTTCTTACCCTTTAACCTCTTTTTCCAAACTGATGATCAGATTACTGCAGAGTCAAGCAGAACACAGGCCCTTGTGGAGTCAGCACAGCAAGCTTGGCAGTGCAAGGTGTGCTTCGCCTCGGAAGTGGATTGTTGCTTCTCTTCTTGTGGACACCTTTTCTGCTCTAGATGTGCAGATTCGTTGAGAGGCAGATGTGCAGCCTGTCGCAAGCAAGGACAGATCATCAAAGTCTTCAAATAAAAACAGAACTATGAATGCTAGTGTGCATGTTTTGAGAAACTAAGAGAGTGTAGTGCTTTGCATTACCAGTATGTAGGTAAGTAAGACCATAACAGATATAATCACGACGTGCAACAGTATATTCAATATTCGTTGTACTTTTGATAGCTTCAGAGCATTTCGAAATAGATCAGATGATGCCTTTACTTTCAGTAGAAGTAAGGATGAGAAGCCACACATCTGATGTTGCAAAACTCTTCCGTTGCCGCCCGGACTTGCTTATTCATTTCAGGAAGAGTCAGTAACAAATAATTAGAGTCAGTAATGAGCCCTACCGACGTGAAAACACTCGGAGATCTTAACAATATTGGAAAGGTACGACCTTGGTACTGTCACGAGGCCTGGCTATTCATTTGACAATATCTTATCCAACATAATGCAGCTCGTTTTGCATTTCTGGGCTGAGTGGAGTGAACCTTGCAAGCACATGGATACCGTATTTCAACAACTCGCTACTGAATTCAGCAGTAAAGGCGTTCAATTCAAAAGAGTAGAAGCTGAAGGATTAGATGATGTAACATCCCTTTTTGAGGTTTCGTCTGTTCCTACATTTGTGTTCTTGAGGGTAAGAGAAACACAGCATGCATCATGCTTGCAGTTACATCATTGCTTACAGCATAGTTGTCTTCAGACGTGAAGATTAATTTCCGTGGAAACCTTAGTAGCCTCTCCAACGGCATATTATGTACTGGTTTACTAAGTTCTCCTTGCTACTCAGGGCCTTCATGAGAAATCTCCATCATTTTGTTCTTGTAGGATGGAAAACTGGTAGACAAGCTTGAAGGAGCAGATGTGCCATTACTAACTCAAAAGACAACAGGATTTGCATCCTCTATAGATCCTTCCCCTCCCATCCATGGTAACGGGACTCAGGCATCATCCACACCTCCTGGATCTACACCGGACGTTTCTGGTCGCATTAAGTTCATTCTAACATCCAATCCCATTGTACTCTTTATGAAGGTGACTGGATTCATAGTTTCCTTTGTCTGGAAGTGGTCGAGACTCATTTTCATCGAACTGTCTTCATTTTAGAGCTGTGATCCAAATATGCCTGAGAACCTAGGATGTGTGCTGCAGGGTTCATAGAAGTTGCCATGATTCAGAATTTGAAAGAAATATATCGATTTTGTCTCTTAGGGCACTGCAGATGCTCCAAGATGTGGCTTTAGTGCTCAAGTACTAGAAGCTTTGAACAAAATTGAGGTAAGACTGGTTTCTGGCAGCCTTTCACCCATGATCCAAAAGGCAGGTTAAAGTATTCCACTAATTCTTGCTTGTAAACTTAAAATGTTTTGACTGTGTGCATGACAAGAAATTCAGGGATCAAGCTTTATGGTGTAGGTTTGAGAGGTAAGATAATAGAACTTGATTCTATTTGATTCCAAACTTTTCTTCACTGTGCGCCCACTACAATGGCGTAATGATGGCTTTTATCTGGACAATCATTATGGTGACCAGTTGTTACAGTGATATCATAATGTAATATATATGACAGTAATATTATCATGCAGTGGACAGTATGTGCCCTTCTTGCTGCCTCAGGCCTCTGTCCACTGTGTGGACATTTTGATGGATGATGCACTCAGGCAAGGAGTCAAGGCATATAGTGACTGGCCTACTTATCCCCAGCTTTTTGTTAAGGGGGAGCTGGTGGGGGGTTGTGACATTATAAATGAGATGTCGGTAAGGGGCAAGACAAAGACATACACAGATTTACAGCTTTAGCTTTAGATGCTCAATTTTTTGACGGCAACGTTGGAAAGTTACACTCGGTGACGTAAGTTACACTGCGAGTGATGATACAGCAAAACGTCTCAGCACACAGCTTTTCTTGCGCTTGTCTAACCTTTCCTCAGAATAGAAGTACTGCTCTCAATATCCTTATATCTGACTGGCTGGTAGAAGTGGTTAGATGAGATAGACAAGACAGGTTACACTGAAGGTATACAGCTCATCAGTGTCTTGAGTTCTGCTCTTCCACTTGTGTGAAACATTAGACAACAGGTGCTCTACAGCAGTTCTTGATAGACAAGATCGGTCCTGCATACCGAAAGGCTGCTGCCAAGGTTGCTGAGAGCAAGGAAGAGCTCATTGCGCGTATAAAGAGGCTGACAGAATCCGATGCAGTTATGCTGTTCATGAAAGGAAGCCCAGAGGCACCAAAGTGCGGTTTCAGCAGAAAAGTAGGTCATTGAGGTGTGGATGGTGGTGGAATGTGCAAGCTTGCTCGCATAATTAGTACTAGATGTACTGATTGCGCAATTCTGAAGTTGAATAGCTCTGTCAATTTTAGAAAGGTCCCAACAATTGGATAATTGCATGGCTATATGATCTTGCATTCCTTACATCTTGAATGAAGGTAGTGGATGCACTGAGAGGTGTGGAAGCAAAGTTTGGCTCCTTTGATATCCTATCTGATGAAGCAGTGCGAACTGGATTGAAGGAGTACAGCAGCTGGCCTACATACCCTCAACTGTATGTGAAAGGAGAGCTTGTAGGAGGCTGTGACATTATTTTGGAGATGCAGGTGAGATAAGAAGTGTGACATCACTCATCAGCTCAATTATTTACAGGCCACACAGTTTTCCCTCAAATACTTACATGATATAAAAGAATGGAGGAACGATATCCTTAATGGAGAATCCAGCCTTCAGTAATCAGCTTGGGGGGGTGATGAAAACCCTGCAACTGTCACCGTGTGTCATGCAGAGCTCAGGAGAGTTAAAGAAGCTCATGGAAGACAAGCTGGGTCCAAACTTCAACCACGCATCTCTAGCTCCTGTATCAACAGCGATGGCAGCTGTCTATACTCCTGCTACCACTGCTGTCGTGTCAGAAGCATCTCTGCCTAATGAGACCAAGGAGCAGCTCATGAGTCGAATAAAAGGCCTAGTGGAGGCTCAGCCTGTGATGTTGTTTATGAAAGGGGATCCAGAGGCTCCAAAGTGTGGATTCAGCAGGAAGGTATGTGAGAAGGTGTCCTCACATAGGATACAACAAATGTCCTTGTTCAGATGCTGCTTGCTTGATCCTGATTCTGATCTTGAATCCTAAACCCCAATACTTTATCCACACTGCAGGTTGCAGATGCCCTGAAAGTTAATGAAATACCATTCGGCTCCTTTGACATCCTGTCTGATGAGGCAATACGAACTGGATTGAAGGAGTACAGCAGCTGGCCTACGTACCCTCAACTGTATGTGAAGGGGGAGCTACTTGGAGGATGTGATATAATCCTCGAAATGCAAGTGAGTAAGATTTAAAGAATTTTTTGCTAATGATCCATTGTTATTTTACATCTTGACTACATCGTATTTGAGATCTTCCAGAAGTCATTAATATTTTCAAACATGGAAATGTTGCTCTACCTTGTACAGGCTGCTGGGCAACTGAAGCTCTCTGTTGACGAAATGTTAGGTAAATGATGATATTCAATACAGGGAGCCTTTCCTGTTTGGACAGGCTGCTGCAAGCAGAGGAGAAGCATCAACCAGCGTTATAATTTAATCTACGCTTTATAACACTGTCACCCTTAAGATAATCCCTGCATGACCTGAGTTAGTTATAACACTGTCACCCTTAAGACAATACCTGCATGACCTGAGTTAGTTATAACACTGCCACCCTTAAGACAATCCCTGCATGACCTGAGTTTGCTAACCTTGTTTTGGGAATCCTTTGACTGATGTGAAGCCTGCAGAATTACACAAAAAAGATTCTCTTGATGGAAATAGCATATTCTCTACTACTGCTTTTCGATGCAGTCAGCTAATTAGTAACACAGTGAGCACAAGCTTCAGTCTAGGGAGTTGAACAGTTATTAAGATGTGCAAATAACAGTGGCCAAGTATAATGAGTTTGCATCCAAATATAGCAAAGAATAATAACCAGCGTGCAGCAACTAGTAGCATGAAAATAATGACGAAACTAGCATTAACAGCAGATGAGTCAAGGCCAGTGTTCAAATCATGCATGTGAGAATAAAATGTGTAGGGGATATTAGTCCTCACATTAATCAACTTCAAAAAAGTGTATAGGGTCTTGTAACAAAGAGTGCATCTTTGGATGGAAATCTCCATAACCTGCTTATGGGCCGAGAGGTGTATTTATAGACGGGACTCAAAAAGAGCACTCAGAACATGACATATAAAGATGTTCATACCTGCTTGTAAGTACACCAATTCATTTTTTGGGTGTTTTATTGAATATCATGCTGATCTGCATATTACTGAGCGTGTTCAGATTGCTTTGCCAGCAGCTTGAGCAAGGTACAATTTTCTTATTGATAGGCAAATTACAGCAACATGCCTCGTTTTCTAATAATTGCATGCAGAATGCTAAATTTAACTAACAATGCCAAAACTTGGTCTTGTAGGTTCCATGCAAAACTCATAAATGAAATCTTATGAATCGGCATACATCTGCTTTATATATTTAGTAGCAGATATGCCGTATGCTCTTGTAGCATGACAAAGGATGAGACAGCAGAAGAAAATCAGGTTTAATGTACCAAGAAGAGATGGAATATGCACGTAGTTCTTCTCTTATAAAAATCATGCAACTTCCAAAGCCGTTAACAGGCATTTAAACTAACAATTGCTCTCATTACTGATGCAAGTCCTCGCCAGATATGCAACAGACAACCCATTTATTTTTCATTGACAGCAGTCACAAGAACTAGCAGCAACAGGGATTGAGCACAATAGACACCAGCAATCAATTATGCTGCAGGTCTTAGTCACCAACTACCAGGAAACACAACAAGCTACAAGCCATCGCATTATTATGCAATCTCTTTATTTGCTAAACTAGGCTTTACAGCCACTGATATCTCTATCTTACTATCTGATACAACATCTTTGGCTGTTGTTGGGAGCTCAAAAGATTCTAATGATTCAATGTCCTTCAGGTATTGGCCAGGATGGAACACATTGAAAGCTAGCAACGCAATCAGCATGGGTACTTCCTCCAAAGTGATGAAGTACACCTCATGCGTGATGATGTAGCCTTCCCATCCTCCCAGAAGCTCAATGGTTCGATAAATGCAGCGCACAAAGATCATCACTGTCACTAGAGCCATCCCCGCACAGAAAACTTTCAGCTTGTGAGGAAGCTGGAGGCGAGCATTTAGGACGTTAATGATGAAGAGAATGACCAAGATCACAAACATTGCCATGCTGAACATCTGCCAGCAGATACCCGCCACCATGATGTGTGTCCCCAAGTTAGAGAGAGACAGATTCTCTTTAATGGTGGCTTGGGAAGCAATACCCCCTCCAATGGCCTGTATCACCAGCGATCTGTGCAGCAGTCGCAATCAGCAGAGATATCTTATCATTCAAGCTCTCTATGCTGAGGGGCATGACTATGCGCATTAAAGCAAGGCACACACCTCTCTAATATGAGGTTAATCCAGAAAATATTTTTGTTCTACTACTCTGAACATTACTGAACACAGCTGAACCCGAACAAGAGAAGCAACTTACAGAATGTCTGCAGCACAGAACACCCAAATGTATGTGACTGGTCTCATGATGGAATACTTGCGTCCAATAGCGATGATGATTTTGCCAAATACAATATAAAGAGCAGCACTGAAGAAAGAAGGGGCAATGATCAGAGTGACCTGCAAAATACGATATGCAACAGCGGTGAGGAATGCCTGAAGACTTGATTGTGAATCATGAGATGAACTTATAGAAAACCAAGGTAATATGCTAAATCATCTATGGGCTGCTACACAGTGCCACTTACGGGTCAGAGAGTAGTGCATACAATGTAGTAAAGAAGAGTGACAACAACCAAAAAAAGATGAGCGACCTACCGTTTGTGCAAGGAAGGCGTTGTTGTTAGAGTCTGAATGATATGAGTAAATACGGGCTGCATATCCAATCATCTCGGTGATACCACCGATTGGTAAAACAACACACCACCACATACGATAATATATCATCTGCCAACAGTGCAGTAGAGTCGACATGGAGAACAGTGAAAGGCCGACGATGTTGGCTGCCAGCGATGGTTGGTATCCATATTCTGAACGCGGGGGGGGATAAGCACGGTAATGTGAGGGGGTTTGATTTGACATTCTTGCAACCGTAGACTTGTAAATTTTTTCGATATGCAATTAAGTAGAATTAGAGGGGCTGATGGTGTCAGTGGTCTGTCAGAATGCTGTCATCCTGTACAGCTCAATGACATCTCGAACATTTTTTGATCTGGACATCACGGCGTTTCATGATGACATATACGATAATATAAAAGGAGAAAGTTTGGAAGAGGAGATGCTACAGAATCCACTAGGAAAGTGAATATGTTCCTACGTCCTGCTTAGTGTATTGTAGTTTTTTGTAACGCGTTGGTCACAAAATAAAGATGAATACCCACAAGAAAGTGAGGATCAAATTTTACAACAAGAAGTTGTTGATTTAATCAAAACCTCTCTATGAAACTTTCAGATGAATGTCGTTTTGGACTTCAGCTGTATCGGATTGTAACAAATCTTTGCAATTATTTTTTACCCTACAGTAGAAATTAGAATGGTCGGTGTAGAATTAGTAAGTACCTATGAATTGTTCCTTAACGACAAATAACTCAGCCGCTAATAAAATTGAAGAGTGCCATGATATTATGTAATTGCGACGCACTTGCTCTAAGTAACATTATATGGAGCCAATTCATACCTGAAACATATTCATGCAAAATGCAACTATGCTGAATCGACGCCGCTGACATCTAAAATATCAAACATTTTGTTTAGCGTCATACCTCCAAACCCGAGGGGTAGGTGAATACAGCTTTGTAGTTCATCTAATACGTGAAGCTGATACACACGTAACTTCCCTCAACATTCGCTTATTATCCAGGCCCTGACTCCCTTCAGTAGAGACTGGATCCTTGCTCTCCTGGCCCTGATCTCATCTTGACATCATTGTCGTTGAAATCTTGCATAATAATATGTGCAAATTACTGTAAGAGAATTCAGGAAATGCTAGGAATGCATATGCATGTCGCCAATCTCTACGCCACTAACGCCACAAACATAACATTTACAGAAGAAAGATTTAAAAAGTACTGAGGGGCAAATGTTACCTCTTCATGCAACTCATCATAAATGTTGTGCACCTAATAAAGCAGAGTATCTTAAAATTGAGTCAAAATGATTCGATTATTATTTGCTGACGAGTCAGCATCCTAGAGATCAATTGGTATTATAATTATATCCTGTAGGTGGGCAGCATTGGAGACAACATGTGATTATAAAACTGCATTGCCTTGTTGCATGCATATCATGTTATTGCAACACAGAATCAAAGCTGCTACTAGTAGTACCAGCTGTTGACTTATTGCAAGCCTAACAACACATCACACTGCTCCTTTATTATTATCCACCACCGAGCACATAAGTTCTTAATTGGCGACACTGTTTTTAAGCAGCTTGTATTGGCAACAAATCAAAACTCATCTCCCCCACGACTTTTGTATACTAAGACAGCACTTCTGGTGTTCTTGATGACTTTCATCAAACTCTCAGGTAAGGATGAAGCACTGGAGGGGATCTGCATGTAGAGGCACAATCAAATTACACGAATATTTACAACAGTGTTATGAGACTGCTGGTAACAGATAAGAACACTATAGCAAACAATGATGTGAAATACTATTGTTTAATAAAAAAGCAGTATGCTGCTCAGTAATTGAGGACCGAATTCTACTCATGAATTCAGCTTCAGTGAAGGTCTGCAAGGCATGCATACATATATTATACTACATCAGCATATCTCACTTGTGTTGCCATGATATGACACTTCTCCACGTCAGCCACTCTGCAGCCCTCCTCATCAAAGCTGCCGTCCAGAGGTCTCTTGATTGCTTCAACATGAAGCCCACTGGCTATATCATGGAAGCTCTCTATCAGACGTCGACTTGTCATAGTTTCCTGCATGATTAATCACAGGAAATGCATCTCCAACATGGCAAGTATCAAGCTTCATGGGAGACACTTGAATTACTTGACTCTTGATCATGGGAATCGCCATTCTATACAGTGAAGCCTTTAAGAGATATAATGCATCATGCCTGACAAAATTTACAATCATGAGATTGATTATGTGAGCATGTCTAGTTACACTGCCACATAATTCTATCCTTGACACTTGTTAAACTACACACCTGTTGAGCCTTGTCCTTTGCATCTGCTCTGGCTAGGTACACCTTGTCATAGCGCACTGCATTGAGCAGCTTGGAGCATACATACTTAAGCATGGGTCGACTGGTGTGATCCACCTGGACCATACATTTCAACTTATCCTTGGACCACACTATGTTAGCATTCTTGCTGGTGCTCTTTGCAATTAGAATAGGCTTCGAGATGGCCCGAAGAAGTCTGAACATGGGAAGTAATAGGTGATGCATGTAAAGTCTTCATCAACTAAACAGGATTAAAAAAAGTACTCCACTAGCAGCTCAAAATGACTTCGAGACAAGCATCTGCCCAGCAAGAAGAGAATCATCAGAACCAGCTGTTGCACCTCTCCGCAAAACAGCTCTTATGAACTGCGTATTCACAAATGCTTTATTCAATCTTGCCACTTCACTCTCTACTTCATGTTGCTGTCATGAAAAATCTCTCACCCGACAGACACACTTCCAATGGGAACTGCAGCTGCCCCTTTGGAGAGGGACATGCTCCCCATGACCAGAAGGTCTGCTGGTAGTTTCTCCATGTAGCTCTCAACCTGATCCACTAAAGTGCCACTGTCTTTAGTCTGAACAAACAAACAGGGGAGGAAAAAGAGGAAACATGTTTTCAGGATACTGCTTGGCATAGGAAGGATGAGACAAGCATTTGTAACCAGTGAGATTGAGAGAACTTAGATTCACATGAAGTCTATAGACAAAATAGTCTAAGAAAATAAACAATGCTGTACTGTGCACTAGGCATGATGTGAACATACATTTTGTGGCGTACTTATCATTGTACTTATCATCGTACTAAGCTGTACTAGTAGCGGTCCAACACCTTGTAAGTCTTCTTATCTTATCTCAGTACTAGAAAGTCAAAGCAACAAGCTGGTCCTCCTACCAGGATGTCAATCTGTGTATCTACCAACGTGCTCTTGAGGCTAGCCTCGTACTGGGAGCACAAGTCTCTAGCTGCTTTCTCTTGTGTCAGGGACTGGATTATAGACACTAAGTGGACTCTGTCCTTGCCAGGTCGAACAATGCTCATGATCAGCTGAAAATCAGAAGGTCATGACAAAAAATGTGAGATGAGACGATGACTCCCGGGAACTGTTACTGAGGGAGGAGGTATGCACCATGTGGAAGGAAGCACATCAAGGATCTAGATTCTGAAGGACTACATAACAAAAAGAATGTTGAAAATGCATAGCTAAATGAGCGACACGAGGGCTAAGTTGTCTCTCACTTGTGCAGCCACTTGTGTAGCTGAATTGTCAGCTACTAGAAGCACAATCCTCTGCCCATGTAATACTTTCTCAGCAGTTTCCACACTATCACTCTCCTGAGTTCCATAACTGGGAGCAACGTATTGTCCCTTCGATGAATTGCGTGGTTGATGCCTTTCTGGGGTGGTGCCTTGCACCACTGACGCTGTCAATACTTTGCATGGGGACGACGACTTGGAAGCGGCAGAAGCAATGTACTTGGTGATCTCACCCAGAAGCTTGCGGAAAGATTGACTACTATCTTGGGCGTGGATGACAGAGATGGCCACCTCTGTTTCCTGTAGAGATTATGCAATGGAGAAAGTAAGATGCACTGCCTGTGTAAATGTGCGTTGAGATCAGATCAGATCAAATTCTCTCTAGCACATCAGTTTGTATGGTCTGCCTGAAGTGCGCTATTAAATGCAGCTTTGAAAATGAAGAAATGTGGTACCAAAATATAAACGGGGCCTCAATATAGCAGGCCCGCCCGAATTAAATCAATAGCGCCTCACCTCAGGCCCTGTGAAACATTTGGCAGGTGTCCTGTTGGTGATGGCAACACAATGCGCGGAGGCTGCAGCTGTAAGGTCTGAGGCATCAAATGTGATGTGCACAAGTCCGTCTCTCACAGAAATTGCAGGACGGAACACGGAGGCGGTAACAAGGAGGCCTGGATGAATGCAAAGGAAGGAGGAAATGGAATATCAATGAATTTCATCAGGGACAGAACTTTAGAAATGTCAAGGTAGGAAAAAGGATTAAGCAAGCAGGCACCATTGGCTGAGAGAGCCACATAAGAGAGCGTACTCTTGATCAAATAACTATTGAACAAAGAGCTGTTGGAACGCATATAAAAACTGAGCCCTTTTTTATTGGTAGCAGCATTGTCCATGAACCAGTGATGGCCTTGACGAACATTATAGACAGCGTCAGTTAAGATGCAAAAAAGTTCAAGGACACACAATTTAGCTAAGGCGCAACAGTCACAATCGGCAAGGAGAAGATTGTGATGCTAACCAGCTGTGATCAAGCATGTGCATGCTGTTTTACCTCTTAGCAGCTGTATATCAAATGTGTACCGCCTTGAGCTCCCCACTAGCCGTCCTTTTGCCTTTGATCGGAGCTGTGTAAAATTGGATGTAGAGGAAAATTCAGGGAAGCACTATTTACACTTGAATGTAAAGCCCATTGACCTACTTCCAGTCAAGCAGCCTGCTTGTATGAGAACACAAAAGCTTACATCCTAAACTCTAGCCTCATGGTTTATATGACACTGGACCTGCTGCTCCTCAATGACTTCTCTTCTGCAAATTAGCTCACCTCAGCAGCTGCTGCCACCAGCTTTGGAGATTGGAGGTCCAAAGGCTTCACATCCACCACTGACAAAGGACCGCTCACACGAGCTTCACTCTTGTGATTCTTATGACCTAAAACAACTCTGATCAAGCAAAACGAGGTGCAAGAGGTTACGCATTGCATTTATGTGGTCACACATGAAGTCATTCAAATTGCGCATTCATCAATGTAGGGTGAACTTATTTTACTTCCAGCATCTTACCCCTGAGCAATGCCAACATTTTTATTCCCAGTGAAGGTGTCTACTTGGACCACCATGTTTGCTCCGTTTTGCTCCTTCAGGAACAAGCTGTATGCCAGGCTGTCCACATCTACCACACTGTCTGGTTGGAACAAACTGAGGTCATGAAGGCGGCGACATAACAACCACCTACAAGGTGCATTTCAGGAATACATTTTGGACACACTGACTTAATGCTATGATATGACCTCTCACTGATTACTCCATGTCTTTCTGAAGCCTTCTCTTAACAAGGGTAGATTGTTGCATGTCTCATGAGCACTCCTAATTGTATTCCAAATGAGGCTGTTGGTCCTTTGCAAAGTCCATAAGTAATATTGCATGCTCAAAACTTGTCATCCTGGCAATATTAATGACAGGACGTACTTGGCACCATGTCCATGTAAATAGTCCAAAACAGTGCTCGGAAGTAACTGTCGCTCTTTGAATCTCAGAGGGGATCCCATGGGGGAACTTCCTGAAGAGGTGGACAGATCCCCTGCAGCTAAGCCAGGAGTCTTTGGTTGGGCACTAGGCTCAGAGACTTCAACGATTGTATATGCCTCCTGAGGCCAAGCTAACTGCATCATGCTGTATCCGCTGCCCGCCTAGAAGAGTTAAGACATTTGAAGAATAAAGTAGCAATCAGAGCTTGTAAGGTCTTAATCAAGAATTAAATCAAGAGATGTCTCTGAAGGTATGATTTCAAGTGTATAATTAGCAAGGACACCCCTTGTATACTTCTTGGAGTTCCTCGCTTGTTGCTGAGCCTACCACATGACAAGGACTGCCCAGTTTCTTGGTGAACCTCCTCTCAGATATGTTAAATTCATAACCTGGACTCCGTCGCTCCACCACAATGATGACATTTTCTCGCTCCAGCCTGCACTCAATGTTAGGGTTTATCTTATTCAAGATTGTGATTGAAAGCATTGAGAAGTACACTATATCTGTGACGCACTGACAACTCCTCACTGATAGGTAACATCTTGTATGATTATGCGCAGTGGGCTTTCAGGATGAAGCATCAGAAGTCGAGCATTCGATGAAGAAGGATTTCTGATAGGAGCCCCAAACTCACCCACAAAATCTTCTAATCTTTATGTCTTCGACTAGTCCATCCTCTTGCTCCTCATTGCAATGTAACACAACACATAACTTCTTCACAGCTTCAGCACCAGCCAGAGCCTCCACACTGTTCACCAAGGACATCAGTAGACGGGGGCCCATCGGCACACCCTGGACTCTTTCCAAGGAAGCAACCTAAAGCAATGGAAGAAATTGGTGGCCACATTTGGGATCGGCGCCGATCTTATAATTCATCTGCAAGCTGATAGTAACATTAAGCAAAGAGTCTTTGAATACCTCAACAGCGCTCTGTGCATTGCGGGACATCGTAACCTTACTATCAGTGTGAGCAGTGTAAGGAGCGTGAAGACAAAACACTGAAAGCAGGCATAAAGCTATGCAGTTACACAGCATGGCATTTTTAAGTTGTTAGTCACGTTTGCGTATCTTTCCCTGAAGCAAATGATGAGCTGCACCTTAGCTGGCATCACCATACTCAGCAATGTCCAAGGGTCAGACGACCAAAGGCTGACAGGCCTCTGGTTCTCTTTGATCTTTATGTAGTCCTCCCCCACCAACACCTTCATCATGAAAGTGCACTGGGCCTTACAAAGAGGTAAGCATGTATTCCCACAGCAAATATAGTAAGGCCTATGGTTCAAGAGGTAAGCATGTATTCCCACAGCAAATATAGTAAGGCCTATGGTTCAAGAGGTAAGCATGTATTCACATAGCAAATATAGTAAGGCCCATGGTTCAAGAGGTAAGCATATATTCACATAGCAAATATAGTAAGGCCTATGGTTCAAGAGGTAAGCATGTATTCACATAGCAAATATAGTAAGGCCTATGGTTCAAGAGGTAAGCATGTATTCACACAGCAAATTTAGTAAGGCCTATGGTTCAAGAGGTAAGCATGTATTCACACAGCAAATATAGTAAGGCCTATGGTTCAAGAGGTAAGCATGTATTCACACAGCAAATATAGTAAGGCCTATGGTTCAAGAGGTAAGCATGTATTCACACAGCAAATATAAGGCATATGGTTCAAGAGGTAAGCATGTATTCACACAGCAAATATAGTAAGGCCTATGGTTCAAGAGGTAAGCATGTATTCACATAGCAAATATAGTAAGGTCCATGGTTCAAGAGGTAAGCATGTATTCACACAGCAAATATAGTAAGGCCTTTGTAAGTCAAGATGTAGACATCTCTTGTCTCCACTCTAAACATTAGTAGATACCTGTACTGCAAACTCTCCCTGCTTCAGCATCTGAAGCACTGTTTTCCGATATACAGCTACTTGGCCCCCCCCGGCACTTATCCCAAACCCAGATAAGCTGTGCACATGAGGTGCATCCCACTGCTGTGCTTCAGTCCATTTAGAATTACAGCGTTTGGCAAACATGGTCATCAGTTGTAACGGTTGATCAAGCTGAGAGTTCTGGAAGCAGAATAGAAGCAAGAGACATTTAGCCCACCCAATAAATACCATCAACCAAGAAAAAGCTAAAACATCCATATCCCATGTCAAAACATCCATATCCCATGTTAAAATTACTAGAAAGCTTTGGTGCAACATGTTCTGCACTTCCATACCTCCTCAGCTTGTTGTCTAATATAGACCAACGTAGCCTTTGCTTATTCTACATTCTTGATCACTCAGCCAATCTACTCTCTCCTTTAAACTTCTCTTCTTACCACGTTTGCAGATCACACCTAACTTACGTATTCTTCAAGCTGCCGCATAAGCACTTGTTCCCTCTCTGCAGATATTGTTCCGCCAAGGTTCATATCTTTGGATGCAATGCTCTGGGTTGATGTTACAGCTCCTGGTATACGAGCATCAACACCTGCATCTGTAGTAGGGCATGTCCAACATGCTTACTATAGCAAAAAATACTTACGTCAAGACTTCATGAATACAATCAGGTTTTTGAGGAAGCCTGGATCACCATGAAGAGCGATGTCTGTGCTGCCTCTTACGTCTCATGAAATTTGATCTTACTTCAAACATTTACACATGCATTCACATCTCTCACTTTTTGAACTTTGATCCTGACGGGTAGTTCTCATCAATGCACTACCCAATGTAAGAGCACCCTCCCCAGCGGCAGAGTTCCTTCCCTTTGTACCATTGACTGGAGGCAGCTTTGAGCTGCCTTGATCTTTCTGCTTGGCAGAATTGATCGTCCCTCCTTTTGTTTTAGAAGTCGATGCTGCTGCGACATCAATGGATGTTTTTGATGCAGTGACCACCACAGGGATGGAAGCAAGACCACCAGAAATACTGTCCGTACAGTCAGCAGCAGCATCCTGCACAAGACTAGCTTGAGTGACTCTCAACTCAGACAGCAGCTGACGTGTGTCCTCTGAGGCCCGATATGTCTCCTGTACAAGGTAATAGGATATTTCTCATACACATTTCTGGACTAATTCTCCTTGAAACTAGCGAGGAGTACTCATATTCCTGCATCTACATCTCGAAAGACTAGCTGTGAGTGCTGATTAATCATTTTCCTGAACCTAGCCTCCATAACAATAACAGAATGTAGTCCTGAACCTAGCCTCCATAACAATAACAGAATGTAATTCTGTTGTATCATATTCTTGAATACAAATACCTGGAATCTAACGCTCTCCTCCTGAAAGCGCTCAAGATCTGAACCTAAGAGATCCTGAGAAGGGTGGAAGAACACATGATTCTGACATGAAGGGTGGAAGAACACATGATTCTGACATGGCATTTTGTGAAAGAGCATTTACTTTCATAAAGTTGCACATCTGCCTTTGAGGCAGCTGTCATAAGACACAAGCATACAAATCAACAGTTAATTTGAGGCAAATGGTACACTGTTATTGCAACAGCTCATCCAGTGTGTAATTGTACACTTTGCAATATAACCCATAATAAAGCTTTCTTGAGACCAAGGAACATTGTCCATTTTGCTGTTATAAAAATTGCAGAGTGCATGAAAACTTTATCTTCACGGGAGCATCACATGTTTACATTGTCCCCTTCCTATTTCAAGACGACAGCCCTACCTGGATGTAGTAGGAGAAACTATCCATGCGCTTTACAGCCCTACCTGGATGTAGTAGGAGAAACTATCCATGCGCTTTACAGCCCTACCTGGATGTAGTAGGAGAAACTATCCATGCGCTTTACACCAAGCGGCCTACCACCCCTTGCTGCCAGCTGCAATAAAAAAGGAGAGCGCAAGTGCATTTGTAAGGGAAGTAAACAGAGAAATGAATGTGTGTACCAAGCCACTTGACTAGTTAAGTAAGGTTCTATTGAATTTTATTTAAGCTATGTATGAAACCACTCCTCTCCAATAGCAATAGCTGCGTCACCTGTCTGCTAGGTACACATTAAGCAAGGTTAACCAATAATGCAAGCAATCTTGACAGATCTGACACCCTGTATTTCATCCTCATCATTACTTGAAGTTTAACCAATGTCCCAACTGCCTTCCAAGCTGTTTTCTTGGCAACCATAATATTCTGACGCCACTCTGGAAGAGGTGCACCTAAGATGGTTAGCAAGCAAATTACACATGAATCAAAGTGACTGCATTTTTGATTCCAAACATCACTTGTTTCCAAGCAAGTTTCCAACTGATGAAACAATCAGTCTTTCTCCTCAACTTTCTTCTCTCAACATCACTCATATGTTTGCTGCAGGACTTTTTTGTGGCTGATCCACAGAAATTGCAACTCACTCTTCTTAGAGGATCCCACTGGTTGATACAAGTTCTTCAATTTCTGCGTCTTCTCCGCCTGGCTCGCCTTGACCTTGGTCTCTCTGTTTTGACAAATTGTCACAGTACAACAAACCCAGCTTTGTCTGATGCATTTCTTTAGGTTATCACAAACGGAAATATAAACATGAGCCCATTGCAAATATGTATTGCTTCCATCTTGTGACCACTTACAGATTGATGTAATAGTCACTAAGCTTGGCTCGAATGTCAGAGTTCTTGTCAGCTGTGGATTTAAGGGTTGCTGCCACGCTACCTCCGCCAGCTACCAGATGATGTGAATCATTCCAGCCTTGCTGCCTCACTTGTTTTGAATTCTCCTGAGGCTCAGCTTTAAGCCTAGAATCAGGGACAGCTGTCTGAGCCCTTCTCTCAAGCTCCCTGCACAAGAAAAAAGTGAGACATTTAGTGAGACAAATATACAGAACAACAAGTAAAAACTGCAGGCTTTAATCAATGAATTGTATCACTTGATCTTTTTGGCCTCACATCCTTTGGTCATGTTGAAGGGTCTAAAATGAATCACCTATATGGGCTTTTGTCCTGGTGGGACTAAGGCATGACATACCTGACAGCATCATGCTTCATGTTCTGCCATTCCTTGACAGAGAGCCTTGGTTTTCGACCTCCAGGAGATGGAGCACTGCTGGAGGTAACTGGACGCTTCTGTTTCATCTGCTTAATGATGTCATGACGGCCAGCTAGAGGGTCCTTGGATAGCGCCTCCTCCATTTGCTCACCTTGTTCATGCAATTGGTCCTGCACATGAATTGTAGCATGTTCTGAACACATTGAAGGGGTTGTGCACATCATCAAGTACTTAACCAGGTTTCTGTCAGGTTGTTATGCAACTTACCCCTAACCACTCCATCCTTTTATTGAAGGACTGCCCTCGCCTCACAGCTGCCCTTTGTAGCCCTAAACTTGCACAGAAAATTAGGTAGAGGATGAGAAAAAACATATCGAAAGCAATACCTCCGAGCTTGTCCAATTCTTTTGCACGAGCCGTGCGCTTGTCAGGGTCATCTAAAGACACAGCTGCTCCCATTTATGTTGTCTTCAAAGTTGTAAGTGCTACTTAACAACTTTCAAGCACTGCAAGACTGTTCTAAGGTGGACAAAGCTAGCTCAATTCTAGAACAGTGTAGCTTTGTTTTGGCTTGAATCTTTATCGTGCATATAGGCGTTGTATTTTGCAAATCCCTGTGAATGAGGCATGGTGTGAAATGTTTGCAGTCCCTTCGAAGTAGTTCACACATACGGCGCGCCAGATTTCGTGAAATCTGATTGTCAAGATCTCTTACTACTTGAATATAAGAATTAAATTCATTTTGTGCGATTAGACTCAACAAGAGTTAGTAGCATTTTGAATGTTTTCTTTCTCTCTGGCTCGGCACTCACGTGTCAAAACTTCAGCAGCCAAGTATAGCTGTACCCAGAGTGATATGAGCAGCTTGAAATGGACACAGAAGAAAGTCCTGGCCAGGAACCCTTGTTGTGCTTCACGCGACGACGTTACTTCTGGCCAATATGGGAGCCATGATATGCCTGATGATATGCTAACCTCGGCATATGACGAAGCTCTTCAGATTTTCAGTCAAGCTCGTACACTATCCGAACTGCAAGTTAAAATGGAGCTAGAGCAAGCATTTGCCTCTGAGACCAGCAGCGATTCCCTTTTACAGGAAGAGGCCCAGGATGCCTTATCCAGCTTCTGGGTTGAGCAAGGACTGTCACAAGCAGCAGCCACTCGTCTCAGTGAGGAGATCCGTCAAAGAGGTCAGACATACACTATGAATCAGCTGAGCTCCAAGGTATTGCGGTGGCAGCGCCTTCTGCCTGATGCAGACATTGGTTCTCTTATGGCCAGAGACCCTGGCATCCTTGATGCTGATGTTAATTCAGCACTTCTTAACATGATTGCATTGGTAGAGGCATTTCCTGGACTGGAGATCATGGCTTTGCTGATCAGGCAGCCAAGACTGTTGTGGAGCGATGATTTACGTTCCAGAGTCTCTAGAGTCCTTGATCATATATACAGGCTCCACCCATCTAAGGACATGTCTGTAGTAAGTTCTCCCCAATCCAGAAACATCATGTTTGGGAATTATTAGCAAGTTTCTCAGTGTTCTCATATTTTCTCTAGTGTAACTTAACCTTCCGCCATGAGTTGTATTCTTATTTCATTTCTAGGTCCGAGAAATAGTTTTTGACAACCCAGAGCTGCTATTCAGAATGGATTATTATCAAAGTAAGTACTATTACCATTTGCACTTCCTGAGTTGCAGTACTATCTCCCTGCATAATGGCATCTCTCAAAAGATGTGCTTCCATCTTCTGATTTTGCAAGAGACTCCATCCTTTCTTGGTCCTAATGTCTGTTAAATGACCTTAAATATGTCGCTTGATGTTTTTATGCAGAGGCCACATTAATCGACGAGCTTCCTATTGAGATACAGAATATGATGATCTTGGCAGATCAAGGAATAGGTGGGCAGTCTGACTCAGATTTTCTTTCTTTAATCGATGCAAAATATGTCAGTGACTCCGTGAAGTGTGACAGGTTGATTAAGTCTATTAGTGAACATAGGCATGGGGAAAGCCTTACATTAAGAGTGCTGTGATTTGCCTAACATCTGAATATTGAGGTATACTCTGAACTGCTGCAGGTTACTTATACCGATACTACAACAATAGATCTACAAACTACAAGGCTGAACTCACGCGAAACAACTTCAACATGAATGAGTTTTGAAGTACCTGTTTACTTGAAGCACTACAGAAGCTCACGAGGCAGACTTTATTGTTTAAGGCATGCTTTGTTGTGATTATAATCTTGTCTTTTTCAAACCCAGGCAGACAAATTTCTTTCGTGCTTTCTGATGATGTTAAAGGGTAAATAGGTCAAAATATAGGCTCTTCTCTCTTTCTGTAACCTATGTTTTGTTGAAGTTGCTGTTGATGCATACTTTCTTTGTTTTGTTGATTTGTTCAAAAATGCTGTCCTTTGTTGATTAAACCCTGTTGCAGATCTTTTTTTTAACCAGCTGTAGATTATTGACTCACTTATTGTTTCTGTCAATCTCAATGCTTCATAGTCTCGAATGAATGTAGCCTCGAATTCTCTATTCCATCAAAATTCACAGCGCACGTCTTTACATGAGGATTCGCTCAAAACTATGAGGTCAAGATTGTTTGGCGTCTCAAATATGAGTCGAGAATACACAGGTAAGTAAAACTTCACAGAGCTAAGGATGTACTGCTAGCAGTACCAGATCAGTAAACTCGAGTCCTTCGAGTAGATTTATTTCTTCGACTATGTTGTGTTAGATATCCAGAATTGCTGAACTATGGAGGTTTATCAAAACCCAGGTACCAGGAGGTCTGCTTAATGTTGAACTTGCACAGGTCTTGATGACGGTGGAAGCTCAAAACGGTCTTTTTATGTTTGTAGAGTTTGAGAGAAAACTCGATGAGTCCGGTGAAGTTTTTGCAATCGACACATTGTATCGCTCTGTCAAGCCGCAAAAGGTAAACTTCATTTTGATTTTTGTATCGTGATAGATATCTATAACAATGAATATATTCTCACTTATGGGTCTCCTCTGCCTTGAAGGCATTACCTGCAATGCAGCACTCATCATCTGGGAGATTTCAAACAGAGAAAGCAACTGCAAAAAGCAATGATAAACTACCCAGAATTGGTGCAGCAACAGCTCTAGAGGCTGAAAAAAAGGTTAGTCCTGTTAAGGTGAGTAAAAAAAGATCTCCTGAGAGAATACCCTCAAGTGCTGGAACTTATGTCAATTCTGACATTCAGATGGAGGAAGAGGGCCCATCCAACACTGTTCCCAATGGACACCTTGCCTCCTCTGGGAAACCTCATCCTCCATTTACCAGCCACGGCTCTTTAGGTGGGGGCCCTCTCATCGCAATGAACAGCGTGTGGCCCTCAGGCGGCAGGGTGGTGTCACCTCAGAGAGCTTGGATGACAGTAGGCGGCCATTACAGGGATCATGGGGGAGGTTTTGAGCTCGAGGTGATTATGGAAGTTGTAATAATTGCTTTGTAATGATGCAGGAAGAAGGGATGATCAAATAATGCCTCCTAGAAGAACCTTGACTGATATCTTATTGTGTTTTTTCTTGTAATCAAGTGCTCCTCCACTTATGATAGGCCCCAACTGCCTCTCGTATCATTGCAAAGCTCAAGCTGCTTGAGGACTACATACGAAGTGGTTCCACGGGGAGCTATTCCGCTAGCGGAATCGCTAGTAATGGGACAGCAGATGACCTAATCAAGTGAGAAGATGCCAAAAGGCTATGTGTCTATCAAGACTTAAAAACTGAATGAAGGGTCAACTAGGAACAACTTGGACAGATTATATAGCTCATATATATTAGCTTCAGCATCCCTGATTAAATTCCTAGGACCCTTCTTGCTTCTTCTAGGCGAATCACAGAGATGGAAGAGCGACTAGCAGACAGGGACTTGTCGCAGGCACGCCTTGAGCAGAAACTTCACAAGACCGAGCTGGCTGTCAAGGCTGCCAGTGCCAGTTCAAACCTTGAGGCTAAAATCAATGACATTGCAGAGAAAGTCAAGAGAATCAAGGCCAGTGTTGCAAAGATAGATACTCAGATTTCAGCTGGTGAGGCACGTGCCTCTCAGCTACAGTCAGCTATTGATCAGGCTACAAAGAGCTCCTCCGCACGAATGACAGCTCTGGAAGGAAAAATGGAAGCAGTCAAGACAGGAGCTGACAAGGCTGTAATGGACTTGGGGGCAGCACTAGGATCAAAACTAGAGTCTACTCGGTCAACTCTTGATGCACGTCTAAGCGAAAATGCTGTACAGACACTGAAGATGATCTCACAATCGTCAGAGAAGGACAGGGAGGAGACGAGATTAGCGCTCGCACAGATTGAGAGAGAAACTGCAAGGGTGGAGGCCAGGCTTCAGGAAGGTTCCCAGGCGCAAACAGCCTCTCTTACCCTTGTTTCTGATGCGATCGGGGGCCAACAGCAGCGCATCTTGGACCTGGAGAAGCAAGTGGAGATGCTAAATGGGGCTGTGGCTGCTGCAGGTAAAGAAGCAGAGGAGAAGATGCAAGGCACCTTAGCAGTGATGCTGACTAGGATGCAAGCACTTGAGGAGGCTGCGAAGGAGAAGGGACTTGAAAATACAGCGTCAGCAGCCACGTTTATGCCTGCAGCAGCAGCAGCAGAAGAGGAAGGTTCGTCTACTCTTGCAGGTACCGTGGCAGCACTACAGGCACAGATGTTGGACATCAATGGTCGATTGCTGCTTCAAAAGGTTGCCATCATATCAGCAGAGGACTCTGCTTCTGACAATCGATCCTCTGCAATACAGCAAGCTGAACAACTGGCTACCTCTGTGGGATATCTTGCCCACAAACTGGAGGAGATGAGTCAGAGACTGGCTGCAGTGGAAGATAAGGGCGTCACTTATAAGGAGGTCGTTGTTTCCTGCCGGGATTCAGCGCAGGCTGCTACTGCTGCTACTGCTGCTACTACAGCTACTGCTACTGAAGGGGAAGATGTGGCACAGGCGCCAGTTGCTCCCCCATCTCTCTCTATAGCCGACTCTGCCACCCTTCTGTCACTCCAGGAGACCTTAGAACTCATCCATGCAAGAGTCATTGCCTTAGAGAGTGCAACCACTCAGAAAACAGCACATCTAGCAGATTCAGCAGGAGAAGGGAGAGGTAGCATCCACACCTTATCAGAAGCAACAGGTGTCTTGCAGCAAGTGCTGGAGCGTATTCAGGTGATTGAGAACAGACTGTCTGTCTCATCACCTGCTGAAGTTGGACATGGAGCTGATTCTGCTACTTCCGTAACTCCAATCAGCCTTGAGGTCTTGGAGCACATCACTAACAGGATCAAGGCCTTGGAAGAGGGCACTGCTGCATCTTCTCCTACCTCTTATGCTGCAGAGGGTGCTGCTCCCTCTGCAGCAACAGCTGCAACTGAGGGGGCTGCTGAGCTGTCATTGCGTGTTGACAGCCTTGCTGATGAGCTCCATGACCGAGTCACAGAGCTCCAAGAGAAGATGAGTAACCTTTTGCAGCTCATTGTGCAGAGAGTGAAGAGCTTGGAGGTGATGGTGAATGGACCTGCTTCTGCAAGCAGAGCAGCAACACCGCTAGAGCTGAAACCTCCTCCTGGCAGTGTGGAGGTGGTGCAAAACCCTGAAGTGACGTCCTTGCAGCAGCAACTAGAGGCTGTACAAAGCCGGCTTGTAGCCATAGAGTCAGATAGTATCAAAGTGCCTTTGGAGCTGAAAATTGTCTCCGAGACCAGTCCTGAGCAGGTACCAACTCAACAGTCAAGGTTGGAGGAGGATGTAGCTTCATTAACAGTGCAGCTGCATGAGCTCCAAGAGCGCTTCAAGACTGAGCTGGCAGCTGTATACGCCTCTGCTGCTGCTGCTGCTGCTGCTGCTGCTGCTGTGCTACCTGGTACTGCAGTTGCTGATATGACTTATCAACCGCTTGCTGGCAATGCTGAAGGGAGTGTCCATGTAGCTATGGTGGAGCAGAGACTCAATGAGATCAGGGAAGAAGGAGTTTCCAAGCTACAGGACATACATGAAAAGGTCACTCCTGTACTTCAGCTTCTGGTGCAAAGGGTAAAGGACCTTGAAACAGCTGGATCTACGTCTTCCTCTGCACCTGGCGCTGGGAGTGTGGAAGTTGCTACAGTTCCCCTTGTGGATACTGCTGTCATTGAAAAGAGAATGGAGACGATGCAAAAGGAGTCATCTGAGCTGTCTGGACGAATATCAGCTGTGGAGGATAGCTTGACTCAGAAGTTGAATGCAATGCAAGGGAAGGTGACAAATGTGATGCAGCTGCTAGTACAAAGAGTGAAAGCACTGGAATCAGCTGCTGGAGTTCCTAGGTAGAGCGTACCTTATACCACGCAGTTGGTTACGGAGGAGAAAATTTTTCTGAATTTGAGATTGTAATATAGGACAATTGAAATGCTGACAATAAAGATTCCAAGGTCATCGCATTTGCAAAGGTCGCATGTAAACTCATCGCGCTGTTTGAGAAACGAATCGACTGTTTCGAAGACGTGTAATTACAAGGCCAGGTCCTTTCCTTTGAGTGATACTTTAAAATCAGCTGAGCAGATCCTTGAGGAGCCCATTCAGAGAGAGAGACGACCAACTTCAGAGGAATGTCCTTTCTGTGCCGATGCTCCTATCAAAGAGAATGGTAAGAAATGCGTAGGAGTGTGCCGCAATCCTCAAAATGTGCCAGGCCCGCTTGTGTTTCCCCATGAGATGCAAACAGCTGAGGATGCTGTGAGACTGCAGTTAAACGCAATACGTGACAACAATATTCCAAGAATGAACCATGGTGTGCAGGTATTCCCCTCTTTGCTTTTAAGATGCACATAACTGGTGCATGCAAAAGAAATTGGGACAATACTTAAGGCCCAGATTCCTTTTTAGGCAGCTCATTTTCATGAGTACAGGGCTCCAATTTTGTTTGAAGTCTTGTTGTGCTGACGATTCACAGAAGAAAAGTAGGTGGCATCTTCATCGCAGATGTTCACTCACATCTGGAATAAGCCTATCTCATGCTCACATAATACGCAAATCGGAAAAATTGTGGGTTGGCATACAAATGTTATTGAGTTTGGCTTCAGCCTGCAATTCAGACAGTGCAGCGGAGGCATCTCCAAAGTGTAGTTTCCTGTTGATCCCTGCAGGTTCTATATGAGTATGCTGTTGAGGCTGGGCAGATGGAGAGGGCACGCTACTTTGGGTGGTCAACAGACCTGTACCACTTTGATCATTTCATGGTAAGTATTATGAATGATATGCATTTCTGGCTCAGATTACAAGGTGACATTGTAGGTAAGCTGTCAATAATGAGAAGAAAATAGCGTTAACCTTCATATGTGTAAAAGGAATTAAACGGTTACCAAGAGATCTGGCACTGGCATGTTGTACAGAGAGATGTCTAATGCCTTATGCATCACAAAGCCTAGATCTCAGTAACATTATTCCACATAATCCTATAACATAATTCTACCAGAAGTGCTCCATGCTTCACATCATGCAACCTCACAGGAGTCTACTTCTGCTCAAAATTATGCATTTGCATCTGGTGCAACGATCTTCTGTATAAGTGGTGAAATTCTTAGTGCCATGTTGTGCCTCTCAGGGGAAAGCTTTGTCTACTTTTTCTGACTTGTTGGACAGCCAAAGCTATGAGATCATGCCAGCTCAGCGGATGTCTGATGGCAGGACACGCGTGCGAGCAGTAGTAGAGAACAAAGTTGGCGAGAAGTCTGAGTGGACCTTTGTGATGGTCATGCGAACGTTCTCAAAGTACAAGGGGTGCTGGGCCACACACCGACTGATGAGAAGTGAGAGTTCTTACTTGGAGCAAGTGTGATAACAATTTACCAACCATGATTCCACTTAATGTGTGTTAGGACATGTCTGTTGTCATATTTTCTTCCAGTGTGCCCTAACAGATATTACGGATTATTGACTTTTACACGAGTTTTCAATATGGTTTGAAGTTTCGGGTCTGCCGCAATTCTGCAATTTTCTTCCGGTCCAAATCAAACTGCTTCCTGAGATCCATCAACTCTGCAATCAAAAAGAATCAAGGGAGAGATTTAGAGCCAGCACCATACCAGAACCTGCTTCTGGTTCTGAAAATAGAAGCGCATGGGAATGGAGATATTATATCACAATTTGGGGGGTGTTAATAGGAGCATACATTCTGCATCTACAGCACTTTCAAGTGATCAATACTTACTTTTTCATTTAATTAGAGCATCAATTGTCAAGCTAAATAAACAAATTCAAAACCGCTACATGTTGTCCCTTGTAAGGACCAGGGAACTCATTTGAAGTTACATACCATTTCGCCGCTTGTCCCTCTGTTGAAACCTGTAAAAATCCTCTCTGGATTCTGCTTGCTTTGCTGCTTTGGCCTTGGCTTCTTCAGCAGCTGCACTAGCCACTCCTCCGCTTTTAATCGTCATGCCGTCTGCTTCTGTTGTCCTTGCACGACCCTAAAAAGAGATCAAGGCCAACTTGAAGCTGCACATGAAAAATTAGTCATGAAATATTATATATGTTATTCCTGTCAAATAGACCCTGTAGCCAGAATGCAGCTGAGGACTCTAACCAGATCACTTCGCACTCCAGTAAAAGTGGTGATGATTAGAGCTTGTAAAACCTAGCACCTGGACTGCCTCCAAGCACTTCAGCCATATCTCCTCACCTTATTGCGCACTACCACAGTCCATCCATCCTCAGCCATGTCTCCTCACCTTTCTGCACACTACCACAGTCCATCCATCCTCAGCCATATCTCCTCACCTTATTGCGCACTACCACAGTCCATCCATCCTCAGCCATGTTGGTTCGTCTCTGTTTCTCCTTCTTCTCCTCTTCAGCCTCAAAGTTGTCAATCCACTCATCCAACTGTAGAATACCATTTCACAAGGTAATCTAGAGTAGTTGCATCATTGACATAAGGATGCTGAGGGTAATATGAGAAAAGATAAGCTTCTGGTGAGACTACACCAGAGATATCCGGTAGATGTAAGGGAATGTAGAGATACGTTGAGCCGGACATGGTTTTCTGTAATATGCTGCACCACAACCCATAGTTTAGTGCTTCTGTACACCAGGCTTATGTAAAAATGTTTTCTCTCTTCTTCACAGGAATCCTACTTACCTGTTTCTGCAGTATGGCATTCCCTGGTCTCAAGGCTTTGTGACGCTGCACCCATGCTGTGAGACACAATGAAAGGAAGTATGAGGAAGCACCAAGCCATGCCCATAACTTACGCAACAAAAGGGCAGATCATGGGTGCAGATCAGCAGCACTTTTGAAGAAAATCAATTCGCCTGAATCACAGCAGGATGTTGCAAATAAGCAAGTCTTGTAATTTATGAATGAGCATACTATTAAGACAGGGGCGTGGACCGTCCAGACTCTGACCTTTGACCCCAACCGGCTCTTCCATCTCTTGAGGAAGTGACCATTCCACAATGGAACGCGAAGCTGCAGCACCTAGAGCCTTTTTTATTGCGGTGGCTGGCTCCTGGAACACGATCATCCCAGACCTCTGCGAGAATGGATAGTGAGTTCAAGGACTGGGTCATGTAGATGCATGCATCATCCAAACAGCCATTCATGTCAATGCAGAACGCTTGACTAACATCAGTGATGAACGGGTCCCACAAAATTCTCAGATACAGAGTAGCTAATTCAAGTGACTTTGAAGAGCTTCTATTTGAAGTCATGCATCAATTTCACATAATAAACTGGCCTTGAAAATCATCACCTTATTATGATGAAGTATCACTTGACTGATGTCTCCAAAACATGAAAATACAGCCTGAAGGGCTTCTACTCCAAAATTCAGGGGCACTCCAGAGACGAACAGAGATTGCTCAATGTTCAGGTCCCCTGGCTTCAATTTGTGTGTTTTTATACCGACATAAGTTAGAAATGGGCTTCCAGGCTTGATTCTCAAGCTCAACATTGCGAGTTCGGCCGCAGCCATTGCAGGTTATTCAAATAAATCCAAGATAAACTATGTAAGCCAAACAAATAGATTAATATAGTGAGTTCATGGGTACAACTGCAGCACTCATAAATTTTCTGCTGGTTTCGAAGCTTGGAAATAGAGCTTTCAGTGTCTCTTCAGAACTAAGACACTTGTGTACATATCAACAAATTTTTAAAACAGTCCCTTCAAATGCTTAACATTAAGCAACGCAGTGGTTCTAGACCACAAACCAACATCAGACTACGACCTCAACCTCGTAAAATGGCACTTCTAACGAGAGTTGCTAATGTTGATCAGCAATCATTTGATGCTACTGTCCTCAAGGTGACGATCTGGTGCTCACAAAAATGTAACGCCACAAATACGACTTGAGTTCTCTTATTGCCTGTTCTATGCAGAGCTCTACCCCTGTTCTTGTTGATGTGTGGGCTAACTGGTGAGCTTGATAAACATTGGCTCATTGCCAGGGAATTACAGAGGATTCTAATTCATTTTATCTTGCAGGTGTGGCCCCTGCAAACTCGTAGCACCTTTAATGGATGCAGTTGAGAAGGTGATGTTATAACATAGCGGCAGATTTTTTGTGTGTGTACTTTTTTGTTTACCTTTTTAATAACATGTGATCAATGAGGTAAACTCCGAAGAAGACATGATATCCCTTTGCAATGCATGTATGCATAGCACAAAAGGTGCATTGTGACATTGTTGTGATTGACATAAATCTTCAGGAGTACAATGGTGGCTTAAAGGTGGTCAAAGTGGAGCATGATGCAAATCCCAGCTTGATCTCTGAGTACAAGGTATCCCGATATCTCTGATACAACACTATCATGATATATCCAGGATTTGATTATTGAAACCTGGTATATCTTTAGAGAAGGTCACGAAACTCAATGATTTATTTCTTGCAGGTCTATGGGCTACCAGCATTAATTTTGTTTAAAGATGGAATGGCTGTGGCAAAACGGGAAGGGGCCATATCAAAGAAGATGATACTGGATTGGTTGAAAGAAAATGGAGTAGCCCTTGCCGCCTAGATTAAGGAACATGATCTTCTTCACATCTGTACTGAGAGAAGCTGAGAATGTAATGGATTTAAGGGTTCCTACCATGAAATGTTTCAATACAGAAGGCCTTTGTGTCTCACAAATCTTGTGCCTAGTGTGTCTTTTTATCTGCCTTGTATTCTTGAATTTGAAAACTAGTATGTTGCATGTTTATGTGCTCACTATGAATTCTTAGGGTGTGATATCTTAGCCCGAAGATGTGTTGCACTTCAACTGACCAAATGAATTAATCGAGGTAGCTGGTACTCACTAGCTCATATGTAATCACTTTGACTATCGTACATATGCAGATTGTTTTACACGTTAATAATGTTAGAATTTGGCTCACACCACTGTGACATCTTGTGTACCTTGTTGAGGGTCCTTGAGCTGTGGTGTGGGTAATCGTCGAAATTTCGGTGCTTTACCCAGTGTGTGAAATAAACCCGGTAACGTTACAAGGCAACACACTAATGAACGGTTCTGGAGCTGAAGATGGCAACTCATGTGTGCGCACTAATAACAACATATTTGAAGAAGTGATTTTGAATGTAAAATATACTAGCTAGCGTAATACTAATTACTTGCGAAATGCCGATCGGTAAAGAGAAAATTTTCGAGATGGCAAAAGGTTTCAGGGGCAGGGCAAAAAATTGCATAAAGATAGCGAGGTCGCGTGTGGAAAAGGCATTACAGCATGCATATCGAGGTAGAAAAGAGAAGAAACGTGACTGGCGCAGTCTCTGGATTTCAAGGATAAACGCTGCTACGAGAGAGCATCAAGTGAGTCAGCAAGTTGCTTTAGTACTAGACTGAGACCCTACTGAGAGCTCGAAAAGAATGCTTTCACGACAAACATTGTTCTGCTTGCAGATGAGCTATTCTAGATTTATACAAGGCTTGTACAGCCAAAATATCCAAATGAATCGTAAAGTCCTCTCACAACTGGCTATGACTGAACCGTACAGCTTTAAGGCTCTTGTAGATCAAGTGAGGTTTATGAGGGGCAAACCTCAGGAAGCTCCGCTGGAAAGCTTCCAGAGAAAAGCAGATAGCCAGCAGAATTCTAACTGATTCAAGGGCAATCAGTAAGACGGGGAGGACATCCAGAAGAGTTTGACAAGACTGCTGATTGCGATAGACTTCACTGCATGGTAGAGGACTCCAGTCTACTGAGCAACGGTGGCACATCCTGACACAACAACCAAGGCACAGTCGTCTTGCATGTTGTCTGGGCATTAAGAATGTTTGGATTCTGCAATGCAGGACATCAGATCTGTACCTAGTGCATCAACGGATGTTGCTTGCTTCTTAAAACAATCATGTGCGTATTGCTGGTGGACTTGCGGCTCCACATCTGCTACTCATGACGCATAGATGGGTGTTCTCATTCTGTAGAAATATGATCATAATGCTCACAACTCTGAACCCCAACCTTGTTTTAAAGGCTGCGTTCATTCTGAATCAAAACTAGGAATTTTTCATGCTTAAATTTCTCCTCCAGATTTTGGTAATAGAGGGTTGTAGATTTATTATGTAAATGGGATATGTTGCAACGGAATCTGAAGCTGCAGTGAAGTCAGGAGTCGACATTTATGACTGAAAACTCAAAAAAATCTCTTGGAAAGAAAGGCCGAAAGCGTTTAAGTTACAATACATGTTGATAAGAGGTACATGTCATGTCTTTAACAGGCCCTCCTGCATCAACATGAACGTGCTTTGCTTTCATCCTCCTCATTATTATCCAGAGCTAGATTTGGTAGGCCTAGTAGGCCGGCCAGGTAAGTCCTCTTTAGCTTATGTTAGATAACCACATGTTGCCCCCTTACCCTCACTACCTGTTGCTATCGATGCTGGCCCCTCAGCAGCAGCTGCTTCAGAATTCCACTAATCCTAAACCTCTGCTATAACACCACTAACAATCTCTGACACTTCATGCATTTCTTCAGATTTTCTTTTATGTATTATCCTACCACCCTCTTGTACTACATCAGTCTCATCCCCATGTGGCCGTAAGACTGGTTGTGCAGCACAATGTGCACCACATACTTTGTATGCTGCCAGGTCCCGGCTACTGCGTTGCCTGCATTTCACTTACTGCTCTCAGTACTACCGTCTGATGCAGGAGTCACCATGGTTCCCAATCAACGTCCTCACCTTGCATGGCTTTAATTCTCTCACAAAGTGGACAGCTTGTACTCAGAAACTGTTTCTCCTTTTGAGAGCGATTTCAGTTGAGTCCTTCTCAGAGGCTCTGCAGAGAGATGTACAATTGCATTGCTAATGCTTGTAATGTTGCTTCGGAGCCTGGCATGGTATCCTCATGCACGGGCGATTGAGTCCTTGCTGAAAAGATTCCCAGCCACCTTAAAGGAGCTCCTGTTATGAGCGTGAGAGTGTGTAGCCGTGCGTTCAATAGACTGTGTAGCTGTGCGCCTCAGGCTGTTACCATGCACCCTCATGACATGGAGCAGGACACTGAAGGGGTCACGGAAAATGCGGCCTTGAGCTGCTTCACAGCTGAATGGACCTGCATCATGTGTAGGCTCAATGGTCAGCTCAATGGTCAACTCAATAATCAAATTTCATGGAAAAGCTTTTTTGGGGACTTGTCTCAAGCGAGTCGTGAATATGATGCAGAGAATAAAAACTGTTCACTTATGAGAGTGTGTGTGGGACCTTTAGCATGCCAGAGAATAAACAGAGTCAACTAGTTACTTACATCGCAGCTGTTGATTGATGTTGGTTGTAGTGACAGTTATTATAGCAAGCCCAAGGACCTGTAAAGGCAATGACGTATTGTTACTAGGACCTCATAGCACAAGGTATCATTTCTGAATACATAGAGCCTTGGGCATTGCCCTGCCCTAATCAGATACTTATTGGCTACAATTTGCGCTGTCTAGCCTCGAATGCCTTCCTCTTACCTTCAGCAAATGTTCCAAATGCACATCCGCACAGTGCTCCAGAAGCATCTCAATGTTATCAAAAATGAAATGCCCTGTGCCTGAGCAGCTGCCTCCCAGATCTAGCCTCCCTTCCCTGATGATGCCAGAGCAGCTGCCTCCCAGATCTAGCCTCCCTTCCCTGATGATGCCAGAGCAGCTGCCTCCCAGATCTAGCCTCCCTTCCCTGATGATGCATCCCTTGCTCATCTCAGAGACAGAATAGCCTGGAACACTCTCTCTAATGGCCGGACCTGTACTGCCTCTGCCCGTACTGCCATCACCACTGCTAACATGCTGCCTGGAGGTAACCCTTTTTTCAGCCTGGATCTGTGAACTGACAGCTGCAAGGGGACAGGGCGCCCCCTCCCACCCACTTCCTAAGCAGCTCACATATGCCGCCAGTGCTAACAGCAAGTCCTCATGACGACATTGGATGTGTGCCTCAAGCTCCTTCCAAGAGCTGTACTGCATCATAGCCAAGTCATTCCAACTAGGAGACAGCATAGAGGCACTGTTGGAGGTGTGAGAAGCTGCTAAAGAAGATGAAGAAGCTCTCCTCCCTTGATGGTTAACTTCCTCCTTTACGTCATGGAAATCTAGGCCTTGTGCTGCAGTAGGTCCCTCTGGTCCCACCCTCCACTGTTCATACCCCCAGTCCAGGATGATGGGCAGGCCCAGCTGAATCCCTGAAGCTAGAAGGCTGCAGCAGGCACATGAGAAGTGTACATGAGCCATGCCCTCCTCAAACTTAGGTGTTGCTGATATCTCACACACTCCCGCCTCAGGCTTTGGGTGTAGAGGTTCAGAGGCGGGGTTCCCCCCCAAGATGAGGGTTCCTGTATTGGTGGCCTGCAAAGAGATGTCGGAGCTTGTGGACTTTGTTCCAGTGACTGGTGCTAACTTAGCAATCGCTTCCGCAAGGTGTGAGAGAGCAGGCCCATGGCTCATGCCTACATGCCTTGAAAGCCGAGCAGATGTCTTAACATGACACGTGCATGAGGAGGTCATTGGGCAGGCCAGGGGCGCCCATCCAAACTCCTGTTCCTTCCTCCTCATCCTTCTGAAAGGTGTTTTAAGCAATTTGATAGGGTGCATGACTGACTGATGAAGCAAGGCCCAAGGGAGAGAGGTGCAACTGACCTAGGAGGAAGTAGGTTGAAGGACAGAGAATATGTCAAAGTGTTTTTCTTTTTTTAAGGCAAAACTTGTTCAAGATCGTATCTCGACGTGATGATGAAAATTCAGAACATTCACACGCGACACATTGACTCATGAGGCATGACAATACTTAGCAGTACAAGAGGTGGCAGTACAAGAGATAGATCCTTACCTGACAACCTTGCTGATGGCAGTGAGCCAAATAAGTGTGAGAAGGATATTGATGTTTCTCAACGTCAGTCCCACTTGGAACCAGAGCCCTGACTCCTGGCATTGCAGCAGAAATAGGAGAAGCGGTACGCTGGAAAGCCTCTCGACAGCTCTTGCTGGTGAAGCCGGCAGCTAGGAGAAAGTCCTCCATGTGATAAGACAGCAGGTGCTCCACTGCAGCCTCCTCATTTCCCCTTACAAAGCAATGTTGGGCACCATCGCAAGTGCTGAGGTCCAAATCTGCTACTTCAACATCCCACTCAACTACCTTAGCCTCAGCCTTGCTGTTGCTCCACTCATCATTTTCTGTTTGAGACGTGGCCAAAGGGTCACTATTCTTGTGCAATTGTCTTCTTACTGAGTCAAAAGCTGTGAAAGGGCAGAGCCCGTTCTCCCGAAGGGAACTTATTCTGAGAGGCATTCCTGAAGTGGGAGGGAGGCCTGCCTTTTTCTCTGTATTCTGTAGCGATAAAGACAACAGACCCTGACTGCCCATGAGAGCAGGGGTGCATGCAAAATGTGACAGTTCATGTGCATAGGAGAGTATAAACTGTATCTCTGGTAGGTGTGAACTGATCAGATGGTGGGTCAAAGGATCTTGCTGTGCACTATGGGGTAGGTGGGTTGAGGGACCCTGCACCTCATTGAAGTAATGCTGTGATGGATGTGCAGCAAGGTGTGCACCAGGCCTTGAATCCAAAGGTGAGCTGAAATAAGCATGATTTAGTTGAGAGTGGGTGCTGTTGTACAGAACTGCACTCTCAGCTTTGATTGCAGCCATCCTGCGGTCAGCCAAAGAGATGCTGGTAGCTGAGTCAGCCTGCCATGCTGTAGTGTCATTTGTCATGTGACCATGCTGGTTCCCAGGGGCCATTGTATCCAAATAGTCCTTGTCAACAGTCTTATTATTGGTGCATCCAAAAGGGCAGCTCCAGTCAAGTATCAGGTTACGAGGGGCATTGAGGTTGCACTGTGGAGATGCAGAATCTTCAGTTGTTGCCTCATTAACAATTAGATGATGGTCAGATATTTTATACGCCACATCTTTCAGGGCTAAAATTAAGGGTAAATGCTTCGAGAGGATGTGTTGTTCCCACTGTCCCCGCGTGGGTCGCTCATGAATGAGCTCCAAATGACCGGAGCATGCGTGCCCCCATACGGGAGCCTGCTTCAGGCTATGATAAAAAGGACAGTCAATGCTGACACTAGCGTGTCGACTGGGAGCGATTTTCCATCCATGATTTTTGCTAAGAAAGTCCACGACGCCCACCACTATCAACTGTGATGTAATTTGCGGAAGGATGGAGTCCATGTTATGATGCTAAGCAAATAATATGCGCATATTTGTGGAACCAGGTCGATTTTATAAGGAAAACATCCGTCCAAGACGGTTTTTTTAGTTGCCGATACACCCATACACCCATTACAAGATATCCTATCATTTATTTTTTCTTCTTTGATCTTTTGATTTTGTTCCACTCTTTCCCTTGCCCTTGCCTCTTTTGAGAGCCTTTCGCAAAGAATAGTCTTTTACCTTCCATTTCCAGCCGATCCTGTTCTTCTAATTTCTTGCTTTCGCGATCCTGGAACAATTAAAATACCATGACTTACCTATTGAAGGTAGTATTAAGACAAAAAACATTCAAGTATGACAATAAAGCAGCACATGTCTCCTAGAAGCGTATGTTGTTCATTTCTTCCCTCAGTAGTGACATAATGAGCTCGATCAGACTCTCATCAATTTTCTGGCGAGCAGATGTAAATCAAATTTAGCTTTAAACACAACTTGTTTTTTCTCCTTTTTGGCAAAAATCTTACCTGCTTTAATCTGAATTCTTTTGCGTGTCTCTCTTCCATATCCCTCAACCTCTGTATATCACGTGCATGGTTTGCCCTCAGCTACCTCCTTATTGCTTAAGGCATCTTCTCTTCTGCTGCTCCAATTTATGCTCTGCTCCTGAAGCTTAGTAGCATGGTGCCGCAAGAACTCTTGAGTGGCCTCATGAATATTGCTCTCTATCTCTATCTGTTGTTGCACCTGCTGCATATGCGACAAATCCTACTCACATTTACAGGAAAGCAATTGAAAGCTCAACATACAGTCAGACGTACATCAAGTTGATGTAACTGAATTGAGCAATAATGCTTGAAGATTCAATTCTAATGCCTGAGTTAATCAATCATTTTAAAGCGTAACAATCATGTCAAATCACTTCTTACCATTAGAGCAGGTACAAGTAGTTTGAACACGACACTCACCAGCACTAATCCCATCCGAAGATCTTCAAGCTGTGTTGTTTCTAGTCTACTGAGATGTTCATTTTTAGCGGTGCTGCTTTTGTATTGATACCTGCACATGTTCGTAGAAAGCACTTAAGTCATGATAGCAAAATGTCATAAGTATATGATCAGTAAATGTCATGAGTATATGGTCAGTAATGTCATAAGCATACTACGAATCTTGCTAACTTTTTAGCACAAGCCTTTCACCAAATACTAATGCAAAGAGTACTACCACTAATGCAAATAGTACTACCACTAATGCAAAGAGTACTACCACTAATGCAAAGAGTACTACCACTAATGCAAAGAGTACTACCACTAATGCAAAGAGTACTACCACTAATGCAAAGAGTACTACCACTAATGCAAAGAGTACTACCACTAATGCTAAGAGTACTACCACTAATGCTAAGAGTACTACCACTAATGCAAAGAGTACTACCACTAATGCAAAGAGTACTACCACTAATGCAAAGAGTACTACCACTAATGCGAAGAGTACTACCACTAATGCTAAGAGTACTACCACTAATGCAAAGAGTACTACCACTAATGCAAAGAGTACTACCACTAATGCAAAGAGTAACAAGCCCCTCACCTGATGTCTGCTGCACTTGACATCTTCATCTCCTTCAACTGATCCTTTAAGGCCACCACCATCTTCTTAATTTCTCTCATCTATAATGTTGAAGGACCCGTGAATAATCTTTTGTGATAACGGGAAACAGCATAGGCGTCTTAGAAGAAACAATGTGCATAAAGATGAGCGGGCTCATGTGTTGTGCCCTATCTGCACATTATAATGAGATTGTTAGGGCAAACAAATGGGATTACTGGTTACATAGAGGTCTTCAGGCTGAAATGACTGGATTCATAGGGCACACCTCGAGGTCCACATGCTCATCCCGGAACAACATTTGAATGTGTCCTTAATGCTTGATCCACAACAGATGTCTCCCATTGAACATCAGAACATATATTCACTTGTTTACATCATCATGTGTCTTTGTAGTGTTAAGACCCCCTCACCCACCTTCATCCTTAAGATCATTGCTCAGCTGTCTTATTACGGCTGCTGCTGTGGTGGTCCTCTCATGCTCAATGCTCTGCTTCATTTGCACCTCAGCAGCCTCTTCAGCAATCACCGACTCCGCCTCAGCAGCCTCTTCAGCAATCACCGACTCCGCCTCAGCAGCCTCTTCAGCAATCACCGACTCCGCCTCAGCAGCCTCTTGAGCAATCACCGACTCCGCCTCAGCAGCCTCTTCAGCAATCACCGACTCCGCCTCAGCAGCCTCTTCAGCAATCACCGACTCCGCCTCAGCAGCCTCTTCAGCAATCACCGACTCCGCCTCAGCAGCCTCTGGAGCCATCACCGTCTCCGTCAATCATAGGTTAGACCTTCCTACAGATATCCCGTTCATTCAGGGTGTTGACTATGAGTAGCTGCAGGCTCTGACGCTCTGAAGCCACTTTTGCCATGTTTTCAGCAACATTTGGATTGTCTTTCAGGTTGCGACATAACTGTTTGGTGCTTTACCTCAAGGATTCAGCAACTTGCTGCAACTCTGCCTGCAGAGGGCGGAATTGGAGCATTGTATATGACATGCATAGGATTCAATGGAGGCAACTTAGTAGTTATAGAATAAGCACATCAGAGGATTTAGAAGGTCACACATGTTCTCAATGCTTTTTTGAGCATGCCCATGTTATTGCATGGGCATGCAGACTGATCTTGAGCAGGACCTGATTATCCCTTAGTTTTGATTTATGCGGGAGTGTTCTCAGTATATGCTGGGCAGAAACAAGCTCCTCAAGTCTCCTCTCCAACTCTTTCTGATTTATTATCATCCTGCTGATTTCCTCCCCAACGTTCTGAGTAAACTCCTGAGCTTGAGCCTAGGGATCTACTGTTTTGACACCCTCCAGAGCAAGCTTTTCTAATGATCCTTTTAAGATGGTGTGTACCTGCAGCAGTAAGACATGTCTACAAAACTGCATCAAATGAATTTTAATCTGAAAAATGCACTCACATGCGTGCATTCTGCTGGAGTGAGTTCTATAGGTTGTATACCAGCCTGTCGAGTAATCTCGGGTGGAATTTTCCTTCCACAACAAGGACCATGGTTGACAAACAGAGATAAGATCAAGAGGGAAGCGGAACAAGCTCTTAGAGCACAAAAGTAGCTACGGCATGTCAAGGGCTTTTTATTATTGATTTGAAACTCATTAGAATTTACCCCATATTGATGGTAAAAACTGTTTCTTATGTTGGCTTATGTGCTGATATTAAAAATCATATTTTTGTATCTAATGCGGATAGAAGTTGGTCGAAACTACGTTTAAAAACTGAATCGAGTGAGGTGCATTCCGCTCGTCACACAATATTTTGTTTTATCATATTATCATGTCAACCCCACAGCTTTTTAGGATTGGGAGACGCTAACATGTCACTCACATTAGCGGGTATCTCTTGGTGCAAGCTTAGATTGATTTCGATATGTTACAAAGGCTGTAATTTAGTTTATGCTCCTGCTCACCTGTGACTTTTTCAGACCAAAAGTGCAACTTCAGCACCTTCGTGTTTCCCTTTGAAAACGCACATGCTGTGTACAGGAATGAATGGGGGTTCAAGTGAAAGTGATGAAATGCTCGTCGACGGGTACAGTAGGTATGTAAGGACAAAGGCATTTGATTTTTTTTGTGACTGAAGATTCTTCCACTCATCACTTGAATTTATTTTATTCATTACCATCTTATTACACAGAGGCTGTGTCTCGAAACACGTCACCTTTGTTGAGGAACTAATAGCCTGGACCGCAAGCTCGTCCATCGCTTGTTCTTGAACTGTAGAACGTACGTGCCCACAAGGAGTTCATGTGAGCTGCCAAGACACAGGAATCTTCGATCTTGCCAGCCAAAAGCCAGGATCATACCAAGCACATGTCTGTGTGGTTTATTCATCTATTTTTGCGCCTGCTGATAATCCTGCTACGGGACCCCTCAATGCTCATATGAAATTGGATCAGAAAGCTCAGGGGCCTCCTAACCTTGCAAGAAAAGGAGTACGAATTGATAACAGCTCTACCTGGAGTGTGAGTACCACTGCGACATTGCATCAGCTGCAGGCTACACCTGTTACTCTTTTACCAAAAGGCCCTAGCAACCCATTGACGCCACCACCTGCACTCTGTCGTCCTAATCTCGCAAGGAGAGGAATGAACCCAGACTACCTACGGCTTAGAAATGAGGAGGCATTGTGGGAGTCTCATCAACAGCCATCAAGCCTGTCCTCTGTCGCTGCCAGCTCTGCAGCTGGCGCAATTTCTAAGGCAGTACTTAAAACAAGGCTAGTTGCTTCAGATGCATCCAAGCCTCTCAACTATCAGCCCCGGCATAGATGCTGGAATGACATGACTGGATATGAAATGTCCCACCTGGCAGGTCATGTGCTGCGCAAGCTCACGAGGCTTATCCAGATCTCTCCACCGCCATCCAAATTTTTATAGCTGTGAATGGTGTGGGATTAATATCCAAAAATCTGGCTAATACACATCAATTTCTTCTTCAATTAAGGAGAAATTCCACTTGTTGATTTTTAAGGATTGCTCTGAACACGTGCTGAAAAACTTATTACATCAATTCTGGTGAAGCAAGATGAGAGTGACCCCAAGACAATGGACACTCTTGAACCTGTACATACATTCTGTTGTTGCCTGATCTTTGACTGCTGTGTGCAAGTTATGCTTATTATTGTATCTGCAATCGCTTTGCTGTAGCTGGCTTCTTGCCTCCAAGCTGCTGATTTTGTTGAGGATATGTTTTGCTGATGTGGTGCTGGTATTACTTTTGACTTCTTCAGCACCAACAACTTGAAACTGACTACTGTAGGCAGATGGCTGCTATTGATGCAGCATATTAGTACTTGCGTGCGCTACTGGAACATGCAAACTAGGTTGATTGTTTAAAGATAATACCTGCCTTCTTAGAATGTCCAAGATGCATGGTCTTTTTATTTCCCTCCAGCATTATTGATACTTATGTTTATATGCCTCGAGCAACCTGAAATCTTCTGGTTTTAGAGAAGACTTCTAGTAGGCAGAACTGGGCTGAAATCTTAATAGATTGCTCATGATTCTGCAGCTGGGCTTAGATGTTTGTTTTGTTCAAAATGATGTCTTGTAAATATTGTTTGTTCGCACTTCTACCAATGATGTCACGGTCTAACACTACACCGGTGTAACGCTGCGCTAGAACTAGGTTATGAGGCATGCTGCCTCACTACTTAAACCCCAAACTTAAAGGTGGGGATTTAGATCAGGCGACCGGATTCGCCTGTCAAGGTTGCTGGGGTTCTACACTTCTAGCTTTGCTTCTAGGAGTGCAACTTGCCACCTGGTCCCCCTTCTGCACCACCGGCGTCAGAATACCACTCTCCTCCTTCTCACCCAAGCGAAGGAGCCTCCCATCATCACTCACTTTCCAGAGCGCCACCCCTAGCTCATGTACCCGCCTTCATTCCACCAGATTCCCGGCGCGCTGCCCCTGTCAGTTTTGCCAGCCATGGGCCAGCACATTCCACAGGTTATGTACCTAGTACTAGTACTAGTAACATTCCCTATGATGAGGACCAAACTTTCAAGCTCAATGGGACTAAAAATTCCCTTGATGCTAAGAGTGTTCCAACATTCAAGCCCAAGAAAGGTCTGATCACTTATTACAAATACTCTCAGACCTTGAATAACCTTATTGCCACCCAAGGCCCTAGATTTGACAACTGTCATGCATATCTAGTAGGCATCATCACTGCTTCTTTTGAGCGCTCTCAACTTTCTGCATGCAATCAGTTTCTTAGGACTGTGCAGAATGAGCTGATCGAGCTAAGCCCCTTGTGTGCTAGACCTTTGCAGAGTTACTTACAGGGCAATACCATGATAGCCACAGGCAAGGACTCCTACAGTCAGAGGATCCTAGGAGGCGTTGACAAGCTGGAGAGTAGTCCTTCCAGCGCATTCAGGACAGAGAGGTTTCACCAACCTTATCCTCCTGGACCCCATCAATTCCTACAGGCGTGGGCACTGGTAACTCATAGGCATTTGAGTCAGCCACTTCAAGATGAGTATCGCATCTGGAGTGCTAATTTGAAAATGGGTGTGTCTAACTCAATTGATGTTGTGCCTCCCGAGGAAGGTGTGCGTGAGTTTGCTGAACGAGTCCTGCAGGTTTATGACTTGTTCAATATGGCTGACCCTCTCATGTTTGCTCAAGAGCTTGAGAGGTACCCTACCCTGCATGTGTTCAAGGCAGGTTTACCCGAGGACTACAGTCCTCACATTACCAAGATCCTACAGGAACTTGGGGTACGCACTATGGACAGGGATCAGCAGCTGATGCATATAATCACAAAACTCCAGAATTACCATGAGTTTGTGATCAGCGTCAAGCATGACAACTCAGGGGTAACCTCAACCCCTGGAAGGAACGCACACTCAAGCAGTGCGGGTCATCACACCCCATCACCCCCACAGGCGCAGGAAACGGGTTACACTAGACCTCTTAGGCGTGCATTTCCCGCAGCTCATGTAACTATGCTTGATGTGGATGTACACGACGTGCCTGTTCATGACGCCGAGTATGCACATGACACTGGCACCTCTTACTCACAAATTCCTGTTGATAATGATGATCAGGAAAGAGCCCCTTCCCTACAGGAAGAACTGGTGGAGGTGCACGCGCATGCAACCTTCCCATCCACCATGCACCCACGAGGCAACCCCAGGCCTCCACTGCCTCCATCTGCTGGAAACTCCTACCAGCAGAGACCACCTGGTTCAACAGGAGCACCAGGCCTTGCGTCTACATCAAGGCCTACTGGAGCCCCAAGTGTAGGTACTACATACCAACCCAACAAAATGGTATGTGACATTTGCTCTGAAACGCATTGGACTCGTAACTGTCCTAGGTATGCAGAGGCTATGTCAGTGTACAAGAAGCACTTGCAGTCACAAGGTGTGAACCCTCGAGACCCTGCTCCTATTGGCTCAGCACATTTTACACATGCTGCTGATGATTCATGGCTTGGCTTTTCTCCCCTTGCTGCACATGATTCCTCCCCACCCTACCTTGGAGGAGGAACATCTAATAAATGAATCCCTGCTATGGGGCAGCTGGCTGCATGTATGGCAACGCTGAAACAACGTTTTGCCAAGCAGTCCAAGACAGTGCTGCCCATGACTTGGGGGAAACCCCAAGTCCCAGGTGTAGTTCCTTTAATGGAAATTAGCAATAAAATTGCTATAGCTAAGGTGATGGAGCTCTGGTAGCCGCTAGAGGAGGCTGGAGGTGAGCCAGAAAGAGCGCTATGAAATGCGGGAGATGGGGATGGGGATCCTGGCTGAAATACAGAATTGTCAATCCAGGCTGTAGGTTGCACAGAGTTCTCTCGAGGTGGCTCAAAAGAGAGGGATTCCTGTGGGTCAGCGACTGATAGTGGTGATAGGCTGACCTCTGGGAACACAGCATTCTGCAAGGCATTGAGCTGGTTCCAAACCTGATCAAGATCCTCAGGCGTGACGTGATCAGAGACGTCCACTTTGAGCTCGTGTTGGGCCTTGACTTGCTCAGCCAGCTTGGTGACCTCAGTCGTCACCTTGTCCACTGATACACGCAGATCACCAATGCTCTTCTTCTGAGCCTGGACTTCACCTCTGAAGAAAGCCTGGTCATCCTCAATTCTGTCCACTTTCTCCAGAAGCTTCTTCTCAAAAGATGCTTGTATGGCTTGTGCTGCAAACTCTTGGGCTTGCAGGCGCTGATCCAGATAAGACATGGCGACTTGTAACATGTCTTGGACACATTGGGCTCTAGCTGAATCAAAGCCTGAGATGGGGTTCAGTTCGGAGGAGGTGGTGGAGGGTCCAACGACTGATGGGATGGGAGGGATAGTATCAGTGGTGATAGGGGTGCGGTAATGGCTGCTGTCTCCAGATTTGACTGAGTGTGCAGCAGAAGCAGAAGATGAACGGTCACCAGCAAGGGATGGCTCTGACTTCTTGGAGGAACCACGCTTAGTGATACCGATCAAAGCAGAAGCCACTGCTGATGCTCCTTGGGATGCGGAAGGGTGAAAGGTGGTGGCCAACGGGGATAAGGAACTCAGATCGTCCCTTGTTCGTTGGGCAGGCGGCGGAGGCAGATTAGACACTCCTTGTGAAGTTGATGCTACAGAGGCGATTTGATCAACTCTAGCTGATCCACTAGCCTCCTGGCTACGTCTGATTCCTCGCTCGATACGGTCGAGCGGTCCAGTCTTGTAAGGCTGGTTGGAAACCATTCGTTTCTCTTTCTAAGGGATGACTTGATGGAAAGGGTTAAGCAAAGGTCCACACGATCAGCCGACCTGATCGGCTTCTTTTTCAACTTAAAGGTGGGGATTTAGATCAGGCGACCGGATTCGCCTGTCAAGGTTGCTGGGGTTCTACACTTCTAGCTTTGCTTCTAGGAGTGCAACTTGCCACCTGACTGCAGACTGACCTTTCTGTGGAGGGCTTCTAACAATTAGTGACCTTTGAGCTGATCCAATCTATATCTTAATAGCCAAGTTGCCCACAGTCGATGATCGATAGATCGACTGAAGCAGGAGACCCGATACTCGTTACCCGAACTAAAGGAGGGTGAGTACTAAGTCTAAGATTAAGGGCTAAGTTAAGATTAGTATTAAAGGAAAGGCAATGACAAAGGTAAGTTGAAAAAGAAGGCAGAATGCCTTCTCCTATCCTTTAAGTAACCAGATGTACGACAGATCAGAAAGGCGAGGTACACCCGTACCTCGCACACTCACAAACGTCTCACAAAGTTCAGTCATACGTCAATTCAGTCATACGCTGTGACAATGATACAATGATTTGCATATTGCTGTTTTTGCGCAATCTTTGGTTTATAGGTGATGAAAGAATTGGCTTTCAGGCCCTACCAAAGTGGTTTCAAGAATATGTTATTAGAGAATTCAGGACAGTACCATGACATGCAGGGCCATAATGTGCAGAGCACACGTCTTGTCATGCAGACCATGTTGAAGCTAGATAAGGATGATGCATTGACATACATATCACAAGGGGAGAGGCCACTTCCTCCCGCGTGTGACCCATTGACCAGAAATTCAGATTTAATCTGTTGTCAAGAACTTGTAACTGATAACAGAATATTATACACTAGGCCAACGTGATTGTGTTGTCATCATCCTAAGTACGCAGACAGTACTTCAAAATTCTACTATGACAGTGTTATCCAGAGTCCTGACTATGTCCACTAAGTATCAAATAAACAGGAAAAATGATATATTTCACATGAATCAGCTAAGAGACTTAAATGGCGGCTTAGCTCTCAGAGCAACAAGTAGCGCCAATGAACGTTGATGACCAGGAATTACTAAACGTCAGACATTTAAACTTGAAAACAACAAAGCATCAAGCATATCACGATACCCTTGTCAGCGTGAAGTTAGTAACTCCTATGATAGACTATGACCCAAAACAGTACTTATATCGAGTCACCCATGCATCATAGAGGTGTCGGCTATAAGGTACTAACAAGACACCTCTCAGGAGGTCATGGATGACTACAGGGATCACCAAGCAGCAATTAAGACATGATGAAGCGAGCTACACCAAAGATGAGCGTCACGTCGTTCGTGCATTTGCATAATGAAGAAGGTAAGTACCATGATTGCAAAGACTAAGTTGTTGTTCTACATTACTGCTCCATCATTACAGTCCATTGAAAGGGTTTATAAGAAAGGGTTTATAAGAAAGGGACTATAACAGGTGTTCTGAGAATTTTCACTGTCCACTCAGTGACGAGCAACATGTGGCTTCAGAACCAATACATCCAGTTACTGTGAGCTGGTCTGCTAGTTGGATAAGTTATTTAGAAGCTTTGACTTTGACGAAGTAAACCTGTTGGACATGGTTGTTGAATCAAGATTATGTTGGAGGGCCGCATTGGACAGGGAAGCAAGAGGCTGGCTCTTGTGCTTGTCTCTGTAGGTGTTGGGGCTGTTGTGCCTCCCAGGTAAAGATTGCTGAGGTACATTAGGGAGCAGAGTGGAACTTCCTGGAGAGGCAGACATTAGGCAACCCCTCTCATGCAGCAGGGAGGTTCTGTTTAACGCACCTAAGGACATGACTGGCCTCGTCTTCTCCACACCACTTCCTGACATGCGATCACCGAGGGCCCAGGCACCATGAGGAGATGCCTCATTCATCACGTTCCATGCAGTACTGAGCGAGGAATGATGTGCGCCCTGTGGCTGCATATTGGCATGTGTGTATGAAGAGAGTGTGTGTCGAGGACTTACTTGTACTGATCCTTCTAAATCCCATGTGCCTGATTTGTGATGACGTAAAGCTGCCTTCCCGAACATTTGTAGAAGGTGTCAGGGGTAAAGGCGGTAGGGGTGACAGGCTGCGGCTTGCCCTGCCAGCATTGCTGTTGTGGCATGAAGCATCACCAGCAAGAGAATCCTGAGCCGATGTCAAGCCAGATGCTAAACCTTGCTGCTGGAAGCTATCTTTGGATCTAGGGAGGGTGGTGCCTGGGGGTAGGATTTGGAGACTAGTATACAAGGAGCAACTATTAGATGTCTCTCTAGCAGATGAGTTGGCTCCAGTTACAGAGCCCTGCTGTGAGAACCTCCTGCGAGGCTGTGCCTGTTGGCTTCCTGTCAGTCTCCTTGAGGGTGATGTCCCTGAGAATGCTCCAGGTGCTAGGAGGGGGGCACCTGGAGGAACAACTGAAGCAGGTGCTGCTGCTGCTGCTGCAGCCTCCACACCAAATAAGCTGCAACGGTGTGCTGCAATCAAACCAGCAGCAGGGCTAGCACCAGTAGCAAGGACTGTCACTTTCACTCTGTTCAGTACACCTCCACAGGCCCCTGCTGTCGTAGATTTTAATGCTCCACAGTCTGAAACCCCACGGGCTCTAACAAAAGAATCCATGTCCTTTACAAATGCAGTTTGTGAAGCTTTTTCGGGCAGGCATAGAGCTCTGACTCCAGCAGCCTTTCCTGTTTTCTCTGAATGTTGGATCGCTTGACCTGGATGACCATTCTCCTCCTCCTCTCTGATCTTATTGAATCGTGTTGGAACAGGCTCGCCCTTGTAGTGAACACTGTTCACATTTGATGACCCAGTAAGAGAGTGCAACACCCGATCTGGCGTTGGCTGAACAGGCGAAGAGATTGGAGACTTCTTAAATGTCTTTGCAAAAGCAGTGCCTGAAGTACCGTCCTGGAAGTGTGGAAGATGAAGCAGCTCCTCTGCTGAGGGCCGTTTGAGTGGATCCAGTTGAAGGCACGACATGATGAAGTCACTCAAGGCTTGAGGCGTGTCTTTTCGTAACCTTGAGATGAAGGAGGAGACAGGAGGGTCAAGAAAGCTAATTCTTGCAGGAGGTAAGGATGATGTGCAGACAGACCTGACCCATAACAAAATAGGCCTGCAGTAAGAACCCATCCAAAAGGAGTGACACTGATGTGTGAACGTATCTAGTCTGTTATATATCTTACCGTCAAGGAGTTATGATTCTTGAAATAAGGTTAAACCAGGTAAACCCTGATCTGAGCTTCCTCTTACTTTGCTTTTATACCCTTCACTTCGAGCGCTGATGGCACTCTTAATCTCTTGTCATCGATGGCCTCCACACAAGGCGCCATCAGGCGGCGAGGCAAGGCGCCAAAACAATCCAGAATGACCTGAAGTCATCACAACAGCCAATGCAGTCATGCACACCTTACTTCTGAGGTTTAAGACAATGTCTTGACCGCCTACATCCAATGCAGGGTCTGCTTTCTACATCTGGACATGAAATGTTACATCGAATTCCCCTCTGGTTGATACCTGCAGTTGGTCAACATGGCTCTTCCCACAGAAGACTGGACCTCCGGTGACCATCTCAGCAGCAATGCAGCCTAATAGCAGCATCAACATAAAAGAATGAGAGTGAGCTTTATGCATTGACAAGCCAAATGATGAACCCTAACTCCTTCTACATGATTTAAAAAGCGAAAGTGCCATAAAACATAATCTACTGCTCCAGCATTTTCTATGAGCCACCAGGCGAATCTTTTAAGGCCACATAATTAGCCTTACCTACAGCCCAGATATCAACCTCAAAGCCATATGGCAGGCCCACTAAGACCTCAGGAGCTCTGTACCAACGTGTCTACACGTATTGACAAACAGCATTCTTCTCGGAGGCGCCTTATCTTAGAATGACAGAAGCAACCTGCCTGCTTACAAAGTTACGTTCGCAACTAAGTTTTAAGCTGTCTCTCAAAATGCATCCATGATGTTCACTTCTATACCTCCTTCTACTACTGCTACTACTGCAACAGAATGACATATCATGATTCATGTGTAATGTTGGTGTACATGAACAACTTAGTTGCACATAAACAACATACCTGCACATATTCTGTGAGTTTGTCAAGGTGAGGTCTGCACTGACGAGCTAAGCCCAGATCAATGACCTTGAGAACATCATCCTTAGTGAGCATGATGTTACCCGGTTTCAAATCGCGGTGAATGAGCTACATTAATAGAGAGCAGGCAATGAGCGAGATGCAATAAAAGAATGTTAGGAATTTGCGTTCTTCTGGACATACCAGCATGTCTGCATTTTCAGATAGGGCCTAATATTTAAACAAGGACCGTTCCAAGGCCATAAATAAAAAAGCCTGACATGTACTCTTTGTACTGCAGGTAGTATTGACAAGTGGCCTTGCAATGGCCCTTTCTCTTCAATGCATACAGTTCTAACTTACTTCCTGCTTGTGCTTACTTGCTGCTTGTGCAGGAACTTGAGGGACAAAAGGAGCTGGCGTAGCAACTTCCAAATGAGCTGTATCGGCATGCCTCCCCTCTCCTTGTGCTCTTTTATTACAGCACTCAAGACTCTTGGCAGGTATTCGAGCACAATGTAAACCCTTAAAGGACAAGGAGGTATTAGGGTTGCAACTGATATGTACAGCACTGACAGGGATATCTGCGCAGGTTATGGGACAATCCTTTCTCATGGTACCCTGCCCAGATATCTACCAAAATCAGGTGCTCTTCATCTTACCTGCCACTCTCACTGCGACATGCATGGATCATGTTAACAACATGTGGCTGTCCCTTGCACAACTGGAGTAGCGCAGCCTCTCTCATAGCACTTTTTAAGACCTACAATGACAACATATTCTGATACAATTTATTATTATTTTTTAGTCTTGTGGGACTTCTAACAGTATCATGGATGGAGGTAAATTAACAGGTCTGCTGCCAGACATGCACTGCTGACTTCATTTTTGATTTCTATCAAAGATCAGCTCACTGTCCGATCCAAAGGTAGTTTCTTCTCTTAGGTAACTATTTTTCCCATTATGCGAGACCTCAAGGCTAGTACTAACCTGTGGGTGATTGTTAGCCTCAGGGAACACTTTTATGGCCACGTGACCCCCTTTCTCGTCCTCCTTATCTTTGCATAGATAGACATCTCCATATGAGCCAGATGCCAGTTTCTTGATCGTCTCGTACCTCTGCAGACGATGATGACATAGCAATGCGAATGTCTATTGAGCAAGGGTCAGCAAGGAGTCAACAACAACTATGCCAACGCTGAGCCTGTTGAGCAAACAATAACGGTGATTACAATGCTTGCTTTAGTGTGTCTGCATAGCGCCTTTAAATTTGACGTGACAGGTAATCCTGGTAGGACATCATTTCGGCTTTAGTCACTGTCTTAAATTACCTCCATTTTCAATTGTAGCAATTCAATCGTGAGAAGTATTTGCTATCACCCTGAAAATCTTCAAAAAAGAAAGTAAAGGTAACTAAGAATGCCTTAGGTTATGCTTATTCACTCAGGGATGGAGTTCTGTAAATGCCAATCCATAGTTAAGTGCATGGCATACGCAAGAATCGAGAATGCAAAGTTTCAATTGTCGACAGACAGGGGCAGTTGACGTGACAGTTGAGGCCGTTCGTTTGACAACCGTTTATGTATTCAATCCTGAGCTCGCAGAATTTCGTTTGTTTAGCATCGAATCACAGCAAATGCGCGGGGAAAGCAAACCCAGCAGGAACTTAAAGGAGTTAATACTGAAACTTATATGAAGGCATATGAACTCGAGGGGCATCACATGCTATCAGTTTGTTTGATACTTTCACGCCTCATTAATGAAATTCCTCGCTCAATTTAAAAAACCTGACTGAATGAAACGTTCACGCGCGTGCTACATAATCTCTGCTGAGTTTCTTGTGCTACGCGAAGTTCTTACTTAGCTTCGATCTGTAATAGCTTATTCATGTTTCATCACATCAGTAGGTAGTATAATGTACATTAACCCGTCATGTTGCATTAGTCAATGGTGCCGTTGTGATCAAAATAGTGTATTCCATAAATTACAAAACTGCATGATCTTCAAGCTAATCCCACAGTCAGTTGTTGTAGCCAGTGTTTAAGATGCAACATGGCAGAACTCATCCAAAGCTCAAGTCAACTTCATTTGTATCAGACGGTGTAACTGACATAAGTACTCTACATAACTCATTCCAGCCACAGATCTATCCTCCACCAGTTGAGTCAAGAAAGAAGCTTCAAGAGGATCACCCTTCCTGGTAACTCGTAGACGCAAGAAAGAGCTACGATGCATGCGCACCTGTATATGAAAAGGATGCCAAAATGTACGGAAGTGAAGGTAGGAAAATTTAAGACAGAATATGAGTGGAACCTTACATCTGGACGTGCTGTAGGAGAGGGCTCATAAGATGTGCTGATGATAATCATTTGCTTGCTCATGTAGCTCCTTCTTATAACTTGCCTTGACCAGAACATCTTGAAGTGCTTTAGAGGCAGCATCCTCTCTAGGAAGCAATACAATCTGCTGTGGAACCTTCAGCAACTCCTCGTAACTAGAAACACCAAGTAATGCTTGCACCAAGTCAGACTGTACATTGCGGTCTAAGTGAAGGAGGGCATCATTTCCATTCTCCAACAGATACACCCCCCCAAGCTCTAGACTCTCCGCAGTCAGCACCTGTGTGCAGCACAGGGTCCAAATGATATTGATTTTAGGTAGCAGGTAAAAAAGAGGCCAAGGCCACGCTCCCATGTACCTGCATGAGCACAGGCATCTATAACACAGATATAATCAGAAGAGGAGCTGTGAGAAGGTGATGCAACAAGGTTATTTAAAGAGCTGTGAGAAGGTGATGCAACAAGGTTATTTAAAGAGCTGTGAGAAGGTGATGCAACAAGGTTATTTAAAGAGCTGTGAGAAGGTGATGCAACAAGGTTATTTAAAGAGCTGTGAGAAGGTGATGCAACAAGGTTATTTAAAGAGCTGTGAGAAGGTGATGCAACAAGGTTATTTAAAGAGCTGTGAGAAGGGGATGCAACAAGGTTATTTAAAGCTTGGACCTCTATGCCCTAGTTTCCCTTTAATCATTATTCTCAACCATCATCAGGGTGCTAACCATCCAGACACATTTCCTTACCACACCATCCGGCAACTCCTCCATAGCCTCTAGACCTTCCAGAGTTTTCCGAAGTGGTAGCAGTCGTGGATACATGAGAGGTGAGATACGAGCTGGAGTCAGGGACATCATCTGACTCATCCAAAGTGATCGATCATCTGGCTTAACACCCTCCTACGTGCAAAGTCACAACCATGTACTTACTCTACTCTCAACTCTTAAACACAGATCATTGAGAAGTACCCAGAAGTTACATGTGCAAGAAAGTGAAGCATCTCATCGCTGATTGACTGCTTCTTTGTTAACAAACAATTGATCATGGTGCTGCCTTATTCTGTTAAGAATGCCAACAGCACGTGGCAATGACAATGCCTCACCCTCAACACAGGTCCCTTCAAGAGGGCCAGCGCATACAAGGGCAGCAGCTTTAGAGCCTCTGGCAGGATCAGTTGCACTGATGGAGAATTGATAGCACAGTGCTTACGATAGGCTGCAAGGGTGGCCACTGTATTGGCAGTAGTAGAATCCCTGGCAGCAGCCAGAGTGCTTCCTGGTAGTGAGGCTGCCAGCCGTCGGGCCATCACAGTGATCTTTGGAAAGGGAGATGAAATCAGAGGGAAATGCTTTCAATAATTGTCGAGAGCGAACTCCTATTTCATTTTCATGTTCGTCTAGTGTGTAGTTGTACTCAAGAGGCCTCAAAGACTGTGCAACCAACCAACCACCTAAGTGTTGTTTTGTTGCGTATTGCCACAAATTTCATTTCACTGATTGTTGGAAACCTACCTGGGTATCCAAATCCGCATACTTGAACATGGAGCCAATTTCATTCGTGACCTGCAACGCCATTGTGTGAACTCGAATGCGGCGCTGCCCTTGAAGTGTAGTGTAAAGAATTGCAGCCTGGAAGTAACACTCAGCGCCTGCAGTCAGCTTTTCTGTGACTTTCACCTGATGATGATGTTAAGTGAACAGACATCGGCTTCAATGTCGTCGTCACTCAAGAGGTGCTGAAGTGCACTCACAGGAAAAAGCAAAGTTGTTTTGATACAGTGAGAGAGGAAGGGCTGATTTGTTACACTCCTATTTGAATTAATCACGTCAACTCTCCTAGGGCCACAGATCAACAAAAATAGTAAGGAACAGGGAGAAGAGGACTCACTGTTGCAAGGATTGACTTATCCGAATCGATGGCCGGCAAGTACACGTCGGTTGGGTTGGTTGGCTGTCTGTAAAATGCACCAAGGTAGGAGTCGACCTCGAAGCCCTGGCTGCAACGCACCCTCATTACAGCTTCTAAACCCTGAGGCCTAACTAGGTTCCACTTAAGGTCATTCAGTACCTGGTGGAAAAAAGGCTGCAATCATTACCATATGCAATCTGCATGTCTTCTGCTCATCAGCATGAAAGTATGGAGCCCATATTTGTTTTCTATCTAAAACACTTAGCCTTCAGACTATCGCTTCATGCTCAAGAGGGTATAGTCGAGACATTTTCAAGGTTTGAGACAGTTACATGCCATGACATCAACTCTTCACCTGGTCATGATCCAGGGCAGGATTAAAGGGGGTGTACTGGTACAGAGTACCCCCAGTAGCTGTCGTCAGGTCTGACAGGGAGGCAACGTCCATATAACCCTGCACACGGAGGTGAAACGATACAAGCTCACAACGAGGCCTTGGGGTCAGCTGAAGACACATTCAAAAAGAAGTATCCATTCAAAAGCCAGGTGTGAATTTACATATTTTGAAGCTCATGTTAAACTTAAGATGGGAGAAACACTTCTAAATGATATGGTTCAGTATTACTATCCCCTTACAATTAATCCAGAGTGGAAGCAACCAGGTTGGGCTGAGGAAAACAAAGAAAACAAACTCCCTTCATGACAATCTCACCAGCTAGTGAAGACACACCTGTCCAAGAAGGGAGATGTCCACACTAACTTGAAAGTCGGCAGCAGCACCAGCCAATGACTTCAAGGTGTTGTCCTGCAGAGAGTCAGCAAGTCAGTAGCCTGTCACAGCGCTTCGCTGGCTTCTTCTCATTGCCCATCACATCAGACTTACACGCAAGAGAGGCACAGGATAAGCCCCTACTAAACATCATGTTCTTCCGTACTTGAGACTGCAAGTACAAGAGTTTGTCTTTCTCCCCTACTCCTGCAGCATCCCTAAGTTTCAGCCCATGTGCCCCACTGGAGGGTAGGCAGCCAAGGAAGGCATGGACGCGTCCACCAGTGGGCTTTAATGCACAAATTGCTGCCTGTTCCAACACAAGGGATGGAGAATCATCTTAATACCACAGTAATTATTTTAAGGACAATGCCAAGAGGGTCTTCATGGGAGGATAAGAGGAATTCAGAATTGCATCACATCATCATTAGGCTGCTTCAAGGATTCAAAGGTTAATAATATGTCAAATCTCATTAGTGTTCTCCCATGTAGGTGGCACCAATATTCAAAGACAACATGTACCCTTGAAGGTACCTCAATGGCAGCACCACCGCAGCTGTCTGAGGGCCTAGGTCCCCCATTAAATATAGTAGTTGGGATCTGGGCCAGGAGGGCTTGCAATGCTTCCTTATGTTTTGATAGCTCCAGCAACTGTACATTCAAAAATCTAGTCAAACATCTAGTCACACATTCAGTCACTCATTTATGGGATAGCATGGTCAGGAAAAATACTTGTCAATGAGGGAGGTCAGCTATGGATAGACATATGTGATGCAGCATGATTGGGACACAAGCTGGGATAGCACGGACATGATTGGGACACAAGCTGGGATAGCGTGGACATGATTGAGACACAAGCTGGGATAACATGGACATGATTGGGACACAAGCTGGGATAGCATGGACATGATTGGGACACAAGCTGGGATAGCATGGACATGATTGGGACACAAGCTGGGATAGCGTGGACATGATTGAGACACAAGCTGGGATAACATGGACATGATTGGGACACAAGCTGGGATAGCATGGACATGATTGGGACACAAGCTGGGATAGCATGGACATGATTGAGACACAAGCTGGGATAGCATGGACATAATTCATGAGGAATCGCTAAGGAAAGCAGTAACTAAGGTGATACCAGGATCACTGTACACATTCCATCCCTTGAAGAAAGACAGCATTGCAGCATTCTAGCCTTGATGCCTCTCACCAGAGGTGCAGAGTCGGGTACATAGATGTCAAAGGTGTCTGATACCACCAGCATGTTAGGCTGGGAGCAGCCTGCTCTTATGCTGTAGAAATGAGTGGAGGAGTCAAAGGTGGCAAGACCCACCAGGGCCCTCTCAGGAGCTACAGCAAAGAAGACATAAGGGACTATGTCGATACGGAGTAAGATAAATAAACTCTGTAGAATAAGAAATAGTTATGAGATCATCCAAGCATGAGGGACCAAGGATTATGAGACAAAGTAGGGTGAAGTTATAACAACAAAAGTTGGGATTCACAGTCCATACCAGTTATCTGACAGGGTTTCAATAGCTGGTTTAAGCTGACCTGGTATGTCATCCAGGGCCCTGCTGACACAGCTACAAGCTGTGGCCAATGCCCCACTAGCAGCTGCAGCAGCGCTAGCATCTATGACAAAGAAATGGGCATTTTGCATAGGTGGTCGAATCATGTACTCTGGCGTGGCCACATACTCCACACTGCCCTTGCACAGCTCAGGGCGTTCATCAGCATCACTCCTGGACATGGTAAAGGAGTGCATAAAGATCTTCAATAATATTGAGATGGACATGCAGGGCTTAAATGCACTCCATTGATCCAGAGCCACTACATTATGGATTTGAGGCAAGGCAGCCAGATGATGAAGATACATCTGAAAGAACACAGGGTCATGTCAGGGAAGGGGAGAATGTTTGGGGATATCCAATATCCAATAATTCGGTACAGGCATTGACAGCTTTCTTTCTCACCTTCTCCCATCATGGCCTAGGTGGCAAAAGTAAGCATCTGGAGTTGAATTGCTGTGTCCACAGAAGTTGCAAGTGAAGGAGCGTCCTGATGCCATGAATCTCATGTAAGGGTTCATGTAAGCTTTGCACCGTCCACACCTGACAGGCCCAAGTTCGCCCAGGTCCACGACCTGACACAGCAGGAGATATCATTCCAAATCATTTGAACAGACAAGGAATTTCAGTCCACACATATTTATAAGTTTGTAACAGGGTGCTTTCTATCGGATAGTAATATGTCATGATCAACCCTCAGCTTCAGTCACGTATTTTCCATTCCATAGCATCCTGCTGATACTCACTAAATCATGAATACACCTGAAGGCACCACTGCAAGTCTCACCTGGATCTTAAGGAAACACTGCAAGTCTCACCTGGATCTTAAGGCAGCACTGCAAGTCTCACCTGGATCTGAAGGCAACACTGCAAGTCTCACCTGGATCTTAAGGTACCATTGCAAGTCTCACCTGGATCTTAAGGCAACACTGCAAGTCTCACCTGGATCTTAAGGCAACACTGCAAGTCTCACCTGGATCTTAAGGCAACACTGCAAGTCTCACCTGGATCTTAAGGCAGCACCGCAAGTCTCACCTGGATCTTAAGGAAACACTGCAAGTCTCACCTGGATCTTAATGCAACACTGCAAGTCTCACCTGGATTTTAAGGCAACACTGCAAGTCTCACATGGATCTTAAGGCAACACTGCAAGTCTCACCTGGATCTTAAGGTACCATTGCAAGTCTCACCTGGATCTTAAGGCAACACTGCAAGTCTCACCTGGATCTTAAGGCAACACTGCAAGTCTCCCCTGGATCTTAAGGCAACACTGCAAGTCTCACCTGGATCTTAAGGCAGCACTGCAAGTCTCACCTGGATCTTAAGGCAACACTGTAAGTCTCACCTGGATCTGATCATCCCGAGGGTGAGGTAAGGCTAGTGGGGACACTACAACTGCCAATGGCATGCTTGCACTGTTGCCTAGCTCTGAGGAGAAAGGCATGTGGCCCAAGGTGCTCCTCATGTACCTGAACATGCAATTATTTATCACCTCATGTATGACAGATAATGCTATGTCGTTGTCTTGAAACAATCTTTTATTACAGTGATGTTTTGCCAATGTCCTTGCATTCACCTAGGACTTGCATTGCCCCTGTCCCTCACAAAGTAGCGACTTGCAGCAGGGGGGGGGATGGCAGGCTGGCCTGCCACTCTGGTGTCAAACTGCATAGTCCCTGAGGATGTGGCAATGACAGGGCGTGGAATGGAGGAGGGATCAATGCGCTGACTCTGCTGTGCAGGCTGTGCGAGAGGCCTTGGAGCACCAGGGGGACCAGGGTGACCTGGGGGTGCTGGACCCTGAGTGAGGGTTGAGGGGGGTCCAGGTGGACGAGCAGTGTATCCTGGTGGGGGGGGCATGCCCATGCTACTAGGGGGAGGGGGCATACCCATGTTCCCTCCTAATGGGAGTGGCATGCCCATGTTTCCCCCAATTGAAGCTGGCGGGGCGCCGAAAGGTGGAGGAGGTATGCCAGGCCTGGGTGGTGCACCTGGTTGCATACTCATGCTGACAGGAGTTGGAGGCATCCCAATGCCGTTAGAGGGGGGTGGCATCCCTGCCGGCATTGGCATACCCAGACCCCCTGGAGGTCTAACACTAACAGGGCCAGGTAAGGGCATAGCCCCTGGAGGGCGCATCATGCCTCCTGGGATACCAGCAAGTCCCCCAGAGACCACAGAAGGAGGCCCTGTGCTGGGCAAGTTTATGGGCATACCAGAGGAAGGGGGACCTCCAGGTGGTATCCCCATAGGCCCTGGAAATCCAGCAGGGGGTCGCATAGGGAAACCTCCGGGTGCCATGGGCCCTGATGGTGGCATGACCCCTGGAGGGAGTGCTCCCTGGTGCAGAGCAAGGCCAGATCCTCGAGTCAAAGTGTGACAAGATTCACATGCTAATGCATTTCCTGGCTCACCTGAGCTTGAGACGGCTGAGGCACCCCACCTATGCTCAGTCTGTTAAATTGATCCACTGGAGGTTGGACACTATTACCATTCATGTTCGGTGTCCCTGTGATGTATTAGCAGGAAAAATCGCAACTATCAATGATGTAACTATGTCAAGATAAAAATAAAGTGCGCGCAAGCGCTCAAAAATCCAAAATTGAGGAAGAGATCTTGATCATTCCTGTGTCACCCCTGTTCCCGAGACACTTTTTGCGGAAGCCTTCAAAATTCTTCCAGCTTACTGAAGATACCTACCTTGAAGGGGATAGGGTGGTCGTGGTGGAAACATTCCTAAGCTTGGACCATTCCAATGAATTTAGAAAATCCAGGTGTAAAGGTTCATCGCGTTATAAATAGAAAGTTCGATGTATGTTGGCATTCCTTGAAAAACAGTACACTAGAAAGGTCTCGGAGTGCAACTCATTCTGCGCAAAAAATATTAACAGCTTTGATCCGCTGGCATTGATGACTGCATACTTCACTCCACATTAAGATCAGTTTTAAAATGTAATTTATTTTGTGACTGGAAGTAAAACACTGTACCTGCGTAGTAAATGAAAATGATTGTTGGCAGTAACAGTCAAACTGAGAAAATGGAGCTTGTCTCCAATGCTGAACCGATGTATCAAGAATCTCGTGGGACACCACATACAGAACTCATGGAGATATCGACGTCTCCCAATGCCAGTCGCTCGCGCTCAATTCCTTCCATTCCCTCAGCAGAAATACCCTCCAAGAAAACCTGGTCGGCAGGTCTGCAGAAACTCCTTGATACGAGGTACATACCTAAACAAAGCGCGTTATGCACATTACGAAAACCCACTCTAGTGCACATCCAATGCAGCAATCCTGGAAAGGGCATTGAGCGCTATGGATTATCCATATTCCAGACCTTCTTTCATTACATCTGGAACGACTTGTTCACTACTCTGTTAACAGCTCCAAGACTTCGATTTATTCTGATCTTCTTTGTTGTTTATTTAACTGTGGTAAGTTCTGATGACAAAGATGTACATCAAATATCTCTTTTAAATTCTGCTCAAGTAATGCCCTCTTCCTTTCGTCTCACCTGCAGTACTTGACATTTGCCATCATCTACATCATGTTCCCTGCATCATGCATGAATGATACGCACCGAGATTTTGGGCACACCTTTTGGTTCAGTTTTAGCACTGCTTCAACAATTGGATACAGTGGAGATCAGTACCCCAACCCTGACTGGTGCGTTTGAAGATTCGAGATTAAAAGTTGAATTAAGTTACTCTTATCCTGTCCTTCGTGCAATATCCCCCCCTGAGGTCTTCTAGAAATGCTCTTTCAGCTAATGCCTACAGCTTCTGTATGTTTTGCTATCAGCGACTTCTTTTACTTGATCACGATGGTGGAGATCATTACAGCCACTATGTTAGACTACCTCCTGATGGGAGTGATTTTTGCAAGGTCAGACTCTTACATGCATCATGATATGAGGGGAAAGCAATGCCTTGCTTCACAACTTTATGCTGTGTAGAATTCATTCTGATTCATTGCACAAGATAGTTCTTTTCTACTGCTGGAAATATCATACTAGCAGCTGAGCAAGAAACCTAGATGATTTGATGATACTTACAAAAACTGTTTAAGCTTACACCTTTGACAAGAACTTAATCACAACCTTCGATAAAGAGAGTAGAACATGTAAAGAATGAATTTACAATATCCCCCTGCATACACTTAGGCTAGTTGTTCCAACATTCTCTGTTTGAACATTGAGATAATTACTGCTGAGACCAAGGCACTGAATGACCTCAAAGGCTGCTCTCCTTTTCATCAGTTGCTTGGACCTGATGAACACTTATCTCTGCCACAGGTTCTCTGCTCCTCTTCCAAAAGCTAAAGCTATCCGCTTCTCCACACATGCTGTGTTGTATCAGCACCAGGATCACCAGAACTTGTGGTGCCTTTCCTTCAGGATTGCCAACATCCGGAAGCACTGCCTTCTTAGCCCCAATGTAAACAAAGTGGAAGTAGTAGTTAGAAAATATGGGTTGGTACATGTCGTCATCCATTGTGTGAAGAAGTAGTAGAAGAGCACGCTAACAGAGTACCCTACTGTGTCCACTGTAGATCTCACTGCTCCTAGCGGTTCCTGAGAACTCCCCTGATAGCTCAAATGCAGCCTTAAGGTTCATTGAGCTGGAGGTGTACGACACAATAACTCAGGTGCAGTCATGATTACATGTGATTAGATTAGATAGCTCTACATCTTTTTCAATACAGCCTTCCATTCTTTTCTGGGTCTAGACCAATATCAGCCTCAATATTTCTACCTCTGACCTTTCAGATCACAAACATCAAGCTGGGCCTCCCTGCTACTATTGCCCATGTGGTAACTCCCTCTAGCCCTATTTTTGATCTTTCCCTTGAGCAGATGGAGCAACGTGGGTTCCAACTATTGTAAGTAACTGCACATGCAAACAAGCTGCCTTACTCAAACAATGATCGATTCTTTGCTTGCATTTGTTCCTCATTGTTGGCAGCATGGAATGTCTCCATCATAGATGCTGCACAATGCTTGCATTTACCTCCTCTCATTGATGCACACAGCTGTTTTCTGGATGGCATGGACCCCATGACTAGCAGCAGCTTGCAAGCACGTCATAGTTACAGGTTTGTGAGCAATGTAAGCCTCTTACTCCAGGTATCAATATCAGCAACCAGTAAAGAAAGACAGAATCAATATCTAGCAACAAATAGTTTTAAAAATCTGCTTGCTCATCATGCATGCATGTATATCATAATCAGAAGTACCAACCGCTAAAGGCATCAGAAATATACTAAAACCCAGACAGGGCTTGCATGATATTTTCTATCCATTCCATTCTTGTACTTATCGCAGACCTTCGGACATCCGAGTGAATGAGCAGTTCACTGCCATTGAGCTACAAGCTAACAAGCGTGGACAGATGGGACTCAATTTCAATCAGTTTGATCGAACTGCTCCAGCCCGGAAGTAAGTCTGCCTCATGTTACCATTCTCTTTTTTGAGGAATGTGTAGTCAGTCCCTTGGAATGCCCTCTAGTAAGTCCCTTGGGATGCCCTCTAGTAAGTCCCTTGGGATGCCCTCTAGTAAGTCCCTTGGGATGCCCTCTAGTCAGTCACTTGGGATGCCCTCTAGTCNGTCCCTTGGGATGCCCTCTAGTCAGTCCCTTGGGATGCCCTCTTGGGATGCCCTCTAGTCAGTCCCTTGGGATGCCCTCTAGTCAGTCCCTTGGGACGCCTTCTATTCAGTCCCTTCGGATGCCCTCTAGTAAGTCCCTTGGGATGCCCTCTAGTAAGTCCCTTGGGATGCCCTCTAGTCAGTCCCTTGGGATGCCCTCTAGTAAGTCCCTTGGGATGCCCTCTAGTCAGTGCCTTTGGATGCCTTCTGCTGTGTTAAGATAATAGCTTGAGCACAAAGCTTCAATCAAATATTGATGTTGTGTAGATTCTTTTATTATCATTTCATTTCGATTGTATGCTGATAGGTCTGTCTCTGGGGAGACATCCTTTCCAGACATGATGACCACTACCACGGTGAGACCTGATATGGGCCCCCATGAAACTCAATGGTTACGCACTCAGGTTTTCCGCAGCATCAGCATCTTGGATTCAGGAGTTGAAGGTCCAGGTTTTACAGAATTTGCAAAGCCCCCTGTTGCTAGGGGTGAAGGGATCGACATAATTGTTGCAGCAACTGAAAACCATGTCAGTCAGGATAATTCAGATTATCCTAGACATTCATTGAATGACACCCCCCATCAAACCTGGATAGATTTTACTGCGCAATCTACACGCAACATCCCAGAGAAATCACATGCTATTCAGTCGCTCATTGATGCTGTCTTGGCAGACAGCTCAGCAAGCGCCTCGCTCAAACGCGTTGCTGCCCTTGCCAAGGCAGGCCGATTGAGTGCAGGGTTTCCGCATGAGAGGCCAGGCCATTCTGACTTGGATAACCCAAAGCTGCAGATTCCTCTCTCTTTGGTGCCTTACAACAACTCTCAGGGGAGGAACAACGCCAATGATAAGCATGCAAACCTGATGCTTCCTCAGTAATTTATATCTTTAATGCAACAATTATTTGCAGTTTATGTCAGTGTTGTGATTTTTGACAGGAACAGTTGACATTCCATACTTACGTCATGCCGCGACTCAGTACATGATGTTTCAAGTACTTCCTTGTGAATGCAAAAAATCTCAGTAAACAGCTTTAATTCTACAGTAGCTTCGAGATTACTTTGTGTAGCTAGCATGTTCGTTCATATCTTCTTAATGTCCTGATTTTTAATATGGCAGGATTAATTGGCTCTAAGTGGCAGCAAGCTGTGCCACCTGTAATGGTAGAGCCTCGCAGCGACAGTATATTCATGATTCCTGCATCAAACCTTGAGCTTAAAGATGCTATCGAAGGTGCAGCAGCCTTGCGCAATGAACAAGAATGCAATGCCGCTTGGTCTCGAGCACCCACCCAGGAAACAGGTCGAAGAGAACGAAGGGGCTCGAGTGTTGCATTTGATTTTAACGTAAATGGAAAGGATCATCCTGCTCATTTAGAGACTTCTCTCAAGGGGAAGAGCAGTATGTCTGTTTACGGAAATATGCCACCTCCCGCAATCAAGGAGCTTCGAAAGTCAAATGTGCGTTCCTGTGGGCTTCTAAATACTACATGCGATTGTGATATTCTTTTCAGAACACCCTTCGCTGAAAACCTCAGATGTGTTCATGCCTGACGTGTTGTTGCTTAATATGATATTGATTCGAGGAAATGTATGTTTGTTTCTTCATGTGCGTCTACAGCTCATGGTAAGCCAATTGGACGTAGCGTCTGAGGGTGATGCCGTGATGCCTGGGAAGCAAAATAAGTGGTGGTGGATATTTAAGCCAAAAGTTATCAGCCCTAAAAGTAAATGGTGAGAGGTCGAGATAGGGCTATCCGCTCCTCTCACTGACTAAGAACCTTCAGGTGTACTGTGTTGCAGTCAATGTCAATGTGATAGGAAGGTATACTCAGTTTATCACATCAAAATCCAACATGACTGCCAAAGGGTGGTATCCCTTTGCAATTTTATGAGTCCGTTTTGAGCACTGATGTCCTGTTAACCTTTACAGGTACCGTATCTTTTGGTACTTCACAATGATGGTTGCGGTAAGCTTTGACTCCCCTTCTTAACTACTTTGGATGCCTGCTGAAAAGAGCTTTCAGCTTTATTGACATCGAATTACATCATCATCTCAGCTATTTGCTTCTGTGTAACATTTTGTGCTCACATCTCTTACTCAGTTTCTCAACGCCATTCTGTCCCCGTACCAGCTGGCTTTTGTGGAAGCTGGAGGTTTCGCGTAAGAAGCGTAACTCCTAGCCTCATAGAGTTAATGAAAATCATCCCATGAAAAATGATGGAGATTAGAAGCATGACTGATTCAGAACCTTCTTCATCTCCTTGCAGGCCCTACACTGATTTCTGGGCTGTGTTTGAGTACATCTGCACCTTGATCTTCTTACTTGACATTGTGCTCAAGTGAGGAATCTTGCATTTCATATGCCACACAATCTAATCAGCTTGAAGAGGCTTATAAACTTCAGGAAAGCCTTCATAGAAAGAACGACAACCCACTTCATATAAAATTTGAAATAATGATGTTTACTGAAATAACCCACAATTACTGCGTACAACAATGTTTTTTTCAATGGCCTGCCATTCTGTCACACCTCTATTTAACGCAGGTTTTTCCGCGCCTACATAGACTCAGAATCTAATGAGCCTGTAACTAGCATCTCAAAAATAAGCTATCGCTACTTCAAGTGAGCACTGCCTCTAACAGACATTCTTGAAGCCACTCAGCTGATATGTTAAAAAGCCAATGTCTAATTTATCGTGTTTGAGTCCATTCTTAGTCCATGTTATATTTCATCAACCTTGTTCATGTAACATTCGCCTCCATGCAAGCAGGGGCTTTGGAGATGTTTTAGTTGCGTGGTTGATAAATACAATCTTGTATTGATTGACATAGGTTTTTGTTCTGGTTTGATATACTATTCATGATTCCCTTTACGGACATCATTGAGTCTGCTGATACTGGCATGGGTGAATTGGCTGCTATATATGTGGGCCTGCTGGGCTTTCTCAAAGTGGTGAGCTGTAGCTATATCTCGTCGTAGTGGCCCTTGATTCCATCTGGCTCTCTTCTATATCTTAATGTTTCTACCTATGAACTTCATGTACAGGGGCGTTTGTACCGCATATTTGAGCTCTTCCAACAGCTGGACCATAATATGGTCATCAGCCAGATTTCCTTAATGCTTCTTGTGAGTTTGCAGAAGAGTACTTCAATCTTATGATCGCCCTTTGAATATGAGCTTGTTGAATGCACATCGCAAAGAGATAATGTCTGAGCATTCAGTCCGTTTTAAAAGTTAGACTTCCTTGGTCTTCCACTTATCAAAGAGATAAGGACCTGAGCATTTTAAACATGTTTCGGCATAATACTTCCTTGATCTTCCACTTTGCAAGCAGACTGCAGCATCAATCCATAGGTCATCATAATGCTTTGCTTCATTCCCGCTTCTGCAGCGCAACATGTTCTACATCTTGCTCACATGCCACTGGTTCGCCTGTGTCTTCTACTTCATCGCCCGTGTGGAGGACTACCATTACGGCTATGGCACTGGAGTCAGCCTGGATGGTTACCTCAATTATTTGAATAACCTGACTGCAGATGCTGGGGGTATTACGCCTCCTCCACCGTCTTGGGTGGTGCGACACTTAGAACGGTTTGATGGCCAGCCCATTGGGAACTTGTAAGTGGTGACCAGCAAAAACATTGCGCATTATATGTGACCTAAGGAACATTGTGTGCAGACTTTTACTGAAACATTGACAGTTCTTGACTTGTTTAACTTGGGCTGAATAGGTATTATCACTTTTGCAGCTTGGCAACCACAGACTGAATGTGAAATAAAGGCTATTAATCTTTGAGCTCCTACAAACTTGTTGTTAGCATTGTTATCAGCTGTATCACATCCCAGATGCCAACTACCTGTCTTGTCTCCCTCTGCGACAGCTACATCTACTCACTGTATGTGTCTGTTGTCTCATTTGCTGGACTTGGTGATGGTGATTTCTATTGTGCAACGCCAGCTGAATCCATTGCAATGGCTTGTTACTTGCTCTTCAATGTCGTTTTGGGAGCATACATTTTAGGTAAGATCTGTTATATGGTTTTTATCACAAACGACAGCCCCAGTGATCTGAGGTTATGTAACATGGCCAAAAGCTTGTTAGAGTTGTTTGTGTGGATCTGTAAGAATGTAAGATGCAGCAGTTCCACTGAAGTAAAGACTCACTTTGATCCTGACCATTACCTAGCCCTGAAACATCCTGACCCATCTGGTAGGCACTGTAACTATGCTCATGGTCAAGACAGACGAGCGCTCCAAAACATTTCGCGACCAGAAGATAGGCCTCAAGAATTACAGTAAAATACACGGCCTTCCAGAGGTAGGAACTTCTTGCGGAAGTATCTAATATTTTTCTCCTGCTGTTAGGCAGAAATAGGACCTGTGTTGCTGCTCAGTGCTAGGTATGACTGACTTGTAAAATGCACTAGAACGATGATCATCATTCAAGGCTCTTGGTGTGGGGGCAAAATTTGTGTTCTCCTTATATACCCTCCAAGGCCTTGAACTACGCCATGAATCAGCACTTGGAGCTCCACTTCCAAAGTGAATCCATGAGTGATGAAAGGGTACTTGTGAACTACCCTGCAGCCATCAGGCGTCGAGTCTTAAGGCAAGGCTTGTCAACCTACGCACAAGTAATAAGCGCCTAGTATGTTGTTATAACTGAGATGACCATGGTCTTCACATTGTAGGACACTCGTGGATGTAACCTGTGTCAATTACTTATGACTGGGATGAGTTTGTGTTGAAGTGTGAGCTAGAGACCGATTGACACTCTTCCTGACCATTTGTTGTAAATATGAAACACAGGCATCTGTACCTCCAACCCTTGAAACAATGCTACCTTTTCCGAAAATGCAAGGCCAAGTTTTTGGATGCTGTCTTGGTGGCTGCCAGGACTGATCTGTTTATGCCTAATGTAAAGATCACTCCCAGGCATTCATTTCAACTTTGAATATATACTGGTTTCTTATCATATTTATTGCAAATAAAAGAGAGAGGGTGTGTTGAAAGCGTTAGTAGGAATGGGTGCGAAGACTCCTACAGCCTTGTCTGAACTGAAGAAGCATTACTCTCTTTATTTTTTTCATTATTTCAGATTCAGCTCATATCTGAAGGAGATATCGTGCTTGACCTGAACATCATGATAGAGGGAGAAGTCCAGGTGCTGCCTGCGGACGTAGACAACACACCTGAAAGTGTGGGTCCAGCAGGAGCCATCAGGCGAAGGTCACTGCGCAACTCTGAGCTTGCCACTGGGGTGAGCCTGCATCTTTTCTCTTGATGATTTTGTCCGTATGTCTGGAACCTGACCCCGAAGCTATGACTGAACATTTTCCACAAACATGTTCAGGGCGCTGGACGAAGACGTTCCCGCACCTCGCTGCATATGAACAGTCAGGACATGGATGCTCCCCTCCAGGGTGGTGCTAATTCTAGGAGACGAGTCTCGCAGACATCTCTTCGGACGGGCACTAGCCAAGACATGGAAGGACCTGGAAGAAGCAAATCCTTAAACCAGTCATCTCTCAACATGTCCATGGGATCAGCACAAAGCATGGCCTTCCTAGATCATACCAGGTATTGGTACCTCATTGCTATTGTCTTCAACAAAATTTGCATGCTGATTCTTTGGCAGAAGAATATCTCTTTGACGATCATGCAGCTTCTAGAAAGTCCATGTTGGAGCGCTTTATAAGGTGGGAATGTTTTATGAGCACAGATAAGGACAATACCTCTCTCTTTCTCAGGCCTGTCTCTGGGGAACATGGCAAGGATGACATAAGAGGAACATCTGATTGCTTTGGAGAGGTAATTGTGAACCTGTATGTTTCTTAATGGCAAACATTGAGAACCTATATGTTTCTCAATGTTGCTCCATGTTATCTAATTTGCAGCTTGTCTTTCATGCAATCTCGCTTTACAGTATCGTAATTTGCCTCATCTCCTTCTGGTGCAAATCAGGTTGCATTCTTCTCTGATGTACCTTCCGCCGAGTCTGTGTGGACCGACACAGTTGTGCGTGTCCTCATCCTATCTAAAGCCGCATACGATCAATTACTCGCATCTCACCCAGCACAAGTGCGCCTGGTCCTGGGCAACCTGAAAGAACATGTTGACAAGGTGAAAACGAAGGAATTGAAAAGAATTTAGTTATCCCTGCATCTTCTTAATAAGAGAGGACAGCCTTGGCCTCATTACAGCCAATGGTGAAGGTATCATTGAAAGCTTCACATGTCTTGGCCTCATTACAGCCAATGGTGAAGGTATCATTGAAAGCTTTACATGTCTTGGCCTCATTACAGCCAATGGTGAAGGTACCATTGAAAGCCTCACATGTCTTGGCCTCATTACAGCCAATGGTGAAGGTATCATTGAAAGCTTCACATGTCTTGGCCTCATTACAGCCAATGGTGAAGGTATCATTGAAAGCTTTACATGTCTTGGCCTCATTACAGCCAATGGTGAAGGTATCATTGAAAGCTTTACATGTCTTGGCCTCATTACAGCCAATGGTGAAGGTATCATTGAAAGCTTCACATGTCTTGGCCTCATTACAGCCAATGGTGAAGGTATCATTGAAAGCTTTACATGTCTTGGCCTCATTACAGCCAATGGTGAAGGTATCATTGAAAGCTTTACATGTTTTGGCCTCATTACAGCCAATGGTGACAGTATCATTGAAAGCTTCTGCTTGAAATTTATTCTTTGTGCTGGTGACATGTATATATCAATCAATTTATTCTTTGTGCTGGTGACATGTATATATCAATCAATTTACATCTTTTGTGTGACCTCTTGTATTTAGAGAGTTAAGGTTGTTATGTACTGACCTTGCTGCCAGGCCCTCATGGATGAGCTTCAAGCCTGTGTTGACTCAATTCCTGAGTCAGGGTCAAAGCTGTCCTCAAACCTGGAACCATACTTAACAGATGGCCTCCTCATGACATCCAACCTCCCTTGTGAAGTGATGAGCGAGCTAAGAGGTGAGGCAGTGAAAGAAAAAGGACACAAAAAGTCTCCCCTGCTGCTGGGTCAACCTCAGATTAGAAGGAGCATCTTATTCATGCTTGTTCTGTTATGTAAAGACGCATGCCTTCATGAGTACAAATACCACAGGAGCCCTGAGTGGAGAGGAGTGCAAACGTCTTGATAGAGCTGTCTCCACTCAGAGTGCTGTTGCATCCTTCTGCATGAAACAACAGCTAATAAACTACTTTCACTTAGTGACTGCTGCGGGAAAAGGGGACGAGGAGGTAAGTGAGGAGCTTCTGCTTTGGCATGACTGGATTACCATTTCTCTGGGGATTAGAGTTGTCGAAAGTACAGGGCATTCATTTCAACATTGCGACATTGGACATATTGTTTTGTGTGTACACGTTTGGACAAATTGTTTTGTGTGTACACGTTTAGTCATATGTTTTCATTACTAACTATACCAACATCTTAAGTGTGTGTGGACGATTGCTAGCATCTTAGAGATAGGAATGTGTCTGGTGACTTGCAGGCTGTTAAAGGGTTCCTCAGCCAAGGCATCTCTCCTAATGAATGCGATTATGACAAACGTACTTGCCTGCATATTGCTGCCCAAGAGGGGCACACAGTAAGTGTATAGCACCTAGGACTCCATTGCATGAATGCTTCATTTCACATCTCCAACCTTCCTGCCATTGAGTGAGCCAGCTTGTCTGCTGGGTTTAGGGTTCCATCAAAGGAATCTGGTGGAACCTAAAGGCCTGAGTTTTGCCTGCAGGATGTGGTGCGGATGCTCATTGAGGCGGGAGCAGATGTGAATGCTGTGGATGAGTTTGGCACCAACGTGCTGTTTGGAGCTGTGAAACATGGACATGACGAGACAGCCAAGGTCCTCGTCGCAAAAGGAGCGAGGTATAACAAGCTTTTGTTGATGTGGCTTCTCGTTTTGGAGCTCTTCTTGTTAGTATTCAGAAAGAGCCCATCATATTAATGTGAAGTATGCAGCACATTTACAACGCGTACTGATTACCATGAACAAGCAGCAGACATGAAGGCTTGCACCTAATCTTCTGATTTACTCTATGTTGCGGTGCAAGTGGAAGTTCGAGGTGTCAGTAGCTTTTATCTAGTAGCAAGACTCAGTGCCTTGATCTACATCTTTGTGATTTCTCTGTAGCTTGGCTGGCAGCAAGATTGTAGGTGTGGAAGTGGTCAAGAGTATTGTGGGTGGGGATCTTGCCATCCTTGCAAGGTTTCTCAGGAGCAGCTTTGATGCCAATCAAAGGCTTTTGTGAGTCCACATGTTATGTTCAGCAAGTTCAGTAATTGAATGCTCTGTGAATGCATGATCATCATCCCAGAGTGCTGCCCACATTGACCTCATCATCACAACATCAATTGCAACTTCACGTTGCCCATCTTGAACCCTCCAACCTAAGCTCCAGGAGTGAGTTAGCTGGCTCCTCAATATCTCTGGCTCAGTATTCCTATTTTCAACTGTCTTAGTAGTGATACAAAGACAGCTCTGCATGTGGCTGCTTCTGAGGGCAGCGTTGCTGCGGTGAGACACCCTAAAACTTAGGTTAGATCCCTTGACACCATAAACCCTAGAGTAGATCTGTAGAAACCCTATAGTTGAAGGTAGATCTCTGGACACCCTAAACCATAGTGCAGATCTGTAGGGTCCACAATCAACACATGACAAGGATCCACACTGCTTACACTGAGAGAAAATAACATTGAGAGGAACATAATGTTGGATGTCCTGCTCCTCAGCCACCTTTTCTTTTCTGTCACTAAACCTGGTGTTCCTGTCTGTCAGGCAAAGCTGTTGATTGAGGCAGGTGCCAATGTACTGCTGACAGACAGATGGGGGCACACAGCTCTGGATGATGCCAAAGCCGCCAGGGCTCAGCCTGTGGTTGAACTCTTACAGCCTCTAATGAAAGAGGTCAGATCTTGCAGTGCAGCATAATAAGAAGGAAGCAAGGGCATATGAAGCCTGGAATGTTTTGATGTTGCAGATCAGATCCACACATTACATTCTCATCATGCTCCATGCTACCAATGAATCCTGACAGCTCATGTTTATGTTGGATTTGCTCAGGCTGAAACAGATCTAAAGAGGGGATCTCGCATGTCAGACCGCTCCATCTCTAGCTCCCTGCTCAGCCTTGGGGCCTCGAAGAAGAAGCGGATCAACGGAGTCGGTTTGTCTGGACCTGAGAAGGCCTTAAGAGCTCAGAGGAGCAAGGATGCTAGTTTAACAGGTTCTGAAGCTGCCTTCAAGCCTCATTCAAAAGCAGGAGTAGCTGAATCTCCGGTGTCAGGCACCCAAGTCAACATGCTGAGGAAGAGCTCAGTGAGCCTCACTGCCGAGGCCCTTGGTATAGAGCAAGCACCTAAAGAGAACTCTTCAACTCCTGTGCTGATTGCACCTTCTCTGAATTCTTCCTACAGCAGTGCCCAGTCTCCCCTCATCTCTCCCGCCTATAGCTCTCAACCCTACCTGCAGCGGCCCATGGCTTCAGGAGAACTTGAAACTAAGGAGGAGGAGGAGGCCCCCCTCATTGACCTGGAATCAGTGTTTGCTTTTGAGGCTGCTTTAAAACAGGCATATCAACGACAGACCAGCGTTCAAGGTAATACTGCTGCATCAAAGGCTGGAAGCTTAGCACAGGGTGTGGAAGTTAGCCTAGGGGAGAGAGCTCTGAAAAAGGCAACACCTTCCGATCCAGTTGCGCGCCCTGCTGCTGCTGCTGCTGCTGCCCCGGATGTGGGCCCAGCAGAGGCAACGCTGTTGGAAGAGGACATGGAGGAAGCTGTAGCTGCCCTTGCAGCAGCTGCCTCTCTGTACTCTGCAGCAAGCAGTAAGAGGGCGCCAGGAGTAGCAGCAGCAACTGTAGGGGGTTCAAGTCTCCGGAGCCGCAGATCCAGCACTACAGACCAACACCGCCCTCTCACCTGTCCTCCCGCCTCAATTCCTCCAGACCCGCGCTCAGCTGCCAATCAAGCTGCAGCAGGTGACAACCATGGTAACCCTGATCTAAACCCTAATGCTTCTCCATTCCTGGCTCACAGTATGATGGATCCAAAGAGGAGCAGTGGGGCTTCATCTCCACTTACAGCCTTCATGGACTCACTGTCTACTGTGGTCAGTTCCAATAACAAATGTTCACCCCACCCTCTAGCAGAGGCAATGCAGCCAACCTCAGCTAACGGCCGAGCAACACAACCCAGTCCTCTTGGATTTAACTCTGATTTTGCTTCATTTAAGAGGCAGCAGGAAGCAGCCTCCACGAATCTTACCGGATCCAGAGGTAATCAGAAGGAAGCTGTGGTTTGGAGGGATTCACCCTTGTTTGGAGCTAGTCCGGAGCCCCCACCCTTAGAGTGATGTCCACAACATACAGGGAAGCAACTTACTCGAAGCTAGCTGATATGGTTTGAACTGCATCATAAGCTACTAGTACTAAAGCTGAGGGTGACGTGACTATTCTGTGAACCATGATGTACAGGATTTTCTTTCCAAAACGTGGTGCTCGTCTGGTCCATTTGAACAGATGCAAGGAATAATTTGATAAGAATTGTTACGCAGCAAGACGACAGTGGGCTGTTTGATGTTGGAATAGGGCTTTGAGCTCCTCATTTATTTGTAGAGTTGTCCGAATGCATTCTTATAGATTTGATTTGTGGTTTCAAACATAATGTCATGTGGGCATTTCACACCGTTTCCGTCCTTGTGTGTGTCCGAGTTGACCGGCACTTCTGACCGCTAACTATTGAAGCGATACAAAAATGTTTTGATTTTAGGTTCTAAAAGCCTTATTTTACCACGGTCAACGCGCATACAGTGAGGAACTGGGATGTTAATCTACACGACTGTAGATGAGCACTCTTTGCGTGTGCGTTTGATTAATACAATGTAAAAATAAGTAAATTTTACTCAGGTTGAATCTCTAGATTTCAAAGACGTTGTGACTGAACTTGACACATCATCAACCCAGCGTTGATACATTTGCGAATGAGTACTGTGTATATTTTAACCACTGTGTCCTCGTACATTATGTAAACTGCACTTGATAAGTTTATGGCAGTAAGGCACTATGCCTGTTCTTTTGTACTGTCACCAGGGTTTTAGGGTTTACCCCTTCGATGGGTATTTCTTAGTTTCCTGTAGCATAGCCGTGTCTTACGCAAGCTATTGACACGGACTACTGTCATTGCTACAGGTTTGTTCTCTTTAGTTGTTCCGTTTCCCCCTGCTTTGTTATCTCTGATAGTAAGTCTTACGCAATCTATTGACACGGACTACTGTCATTGCTACAGATCACAACACTTACAGTGCTGATTTGTACCTTTTTACTTTTTACATTCAGCACTGACAGGCGTCGCCGTTTTTTGAGAGTATTACTTTCTCGAACTAGTCTTTCTATGGACATACTTAGGCCATGTATTTGCTTTGAGCTCTTCTCAAGTCCCAGTTCTTTTCAATTTAGTACGTGATGTTGCTCTTGACGTCCTTGTTCAAGCAATCACAGGTTGAGAACATCGAATCATTAATTTGTATCAAGATCAAAGTATCAAAAGGAGTCATGAGCTGCAAGTAGTCTTTATAAGGAATAGTGTTTGCAGCAATTATTCATTCATCAAGCCTGACCTGCAAGCCCCAAAACATGCATGAATACTTTATCTACTCGTTGTATTATAGTATCCTAAAAATATCAAGCTGTTTCCTGCATATCCACTGGAAATATGAGTGCTCATTGCAACATGAAAGTCAGTACTGCTTGTCATCTCAAACAGATTGGTGAACTGAAATGTGACAAATGAGCTGTGTTCTAAGATTTTATAGAGTTATGACTTATGTCTGGTCTTTCTGCACATCCTTAAGACCTCAAACAATACCTGAAATTATTATGAGACTTACTGACCGCAAATCACTGTGTGCATACAAATCATAACAGCATTGAAAGCGCTGGATCTCTTCGGATAAGCTCAAACCTGGCAATACATCTTTCACGAAAGCATTCAGTTCTTGAGAGTTCTCCGAGACCAACCAGTCACCCACCCTTAGAAGAATGTGGCTCAACAGTACTGCAACTGTTCTGAGCTCTTTCTATGACAAGATGTATGTAGTACAAGAAGCAAAACGCATGGTCGACGTGGATCTTACTCAAGGTTCAGACTCCCCTCTAAACTCGTCGACTCCAGATATTGCTGTTAATTATAACTTAAAATATAACGAGCTTAAAAAAGAAAGAAGGAGCTCGGCTGTGTCGTTTGGAGATGAGGATGAAGAATCTCCATACAACTTCGATTTAGAATTCGGAAGTAGGAAAGCTCCTGGAAATGCGATATATGGAAATGCTCCTGTCACCTCCATTAAAGAGAAACGAAAATCCAAGGTGGCTACTAACCGCCAGGAGTTCTCTCTGTAACGTGTATGTAGTGTTGATGAATTGTTAACACTGTTCAAATCCTTGCTTTGAAGTACCTAAAACAGTGCATAGTATGCAGTGTCTCATGATTAAATGTCCTGTGTAGGTATTTGTGGACCAAGACATTCCTACAGGCCGGATTGCGCATGAGGCTGAATCAGGCACTGCCAGATGGTGGATGTTGTTTAAACCACGAGTCATTAGCCCAAAATCTAAGTGGTGCGCACTATTTATCTATTTTAATGGGCATACATTACAATTATGTCCTTCAGTAATCTGCTATTTTAATGTCACAGGTCACCTGTTAAGTTGATGCTTGAATATCCTATTTCATGATTGAGAGGTATCATCAATTTTCTTATAGTGTCCACTGTTGCAGCAGTAGCAAATGAGTGATGTTACCTACATGCTCTGCTGAATTTTCAGGTACAAAATATTTTGGTACATCACTATGGTGGTAGCGGTAAGTGCTGCTACCTTAAATTTTCTTGCACTGCATTTTGTATGATTGCAATGATTCTTTAGAATGAATCTTATGTCCTGAAGTTCAGATAATGCCCTCTATATTTTAAATGCATAGCTATTTCTACCTAAAGCTTTAAAATGTTTAAATGGAGAGTTTAATATTCACTTCTTACACCATCCCTGCAGCTGATCAATGCAGTCCTTTCTCCGTATCAGCTGGCATTTGTGGATGAGATAGGTTACATGTGAGTCATCACTTCCCTTTTTGACAAAACAAGGTTATGGTGTTGTGCCGTACTGGTGGCTCTACTGGCTTCTTACTTGCATCAACATATGATTGTTGCCTTGTTAATAATCCTGCATGATTATTTGTTATTCATATCACATCCATTCTTTTCATTCTGTGTAGAAATTGCTTATTGCTTATTCATGTTGTATTTTGTGGTCATCATTTATTTCATGCAGTCCTTGTTGCAACTTTTGGGCGGGATTCGATATGTTCTGCACCACCCTGTTTCTTGCAGACATAATTCTCAAGTAAGACATTGGTCATATTCAAATGCTCTGCATAGAGTGCTAATAAATGAATAAGCACAGCCTGGATTTACATGAGATATCTAAAAACTGCCGTGCAAGTTCAAATTGAAATGTCCAAGTGCTTTGTGCCCTTGAATAGCATGTTTAGAGTTGCGATCTCTTATTCCCTGTGAACAAGAGTAATTACAAATTGTTTCCATCTTTTCAATCCTCCTCCTCCTCTTCCAGGTTCTTCCGGGCCTATGTTGATAGCGAGTCTAAGGAGGTTGTTAGCAGCATTCCCAAGATCAGTATTCATTACTTAAAGTGAGCAAGCGTTTTGGTGTAACGACAGATTGGACTTTTCGGTGACTGATGCTTTGGAAGACAAGTACTAAGTTGCAAACTCAGCATAGGATGTTTGATATTGCTTAGCTGCTGTATTCTCCTTTATCTCACAGACTCTTAAAGTTGATCAATTTATGATGCTTAACATGCAGGTTTCTATTTTGGTTTGACGTCATTTTTATGATTCCTTTTGTGAGTATCATCTTGTCAGCTGACCCAAATATGCCACCTCTGACTGCCATGTATGTGGGGCTGCTGGGATTCTTGAAAGTGGTGCGCAGATAACTGTATCATTTGAATTTCTTTGTTATGATGTCCTCCTCTCAGGATAAGCTTCTTCCAGCATTCCATGTTGCGCTCCACATCTTGATACGTCTCTCAGTAATTAAATGCAGGAATTCATATTTTAGAATTGTATAATTGCAGAAGTTGAGTCAATGCCTGCTGCCTGAATCTCAGGGACGCCTGTATCGCATCTTTGACTTGTTCTACCAGCTGGACCATGACATGATTCTCAGTCAGATCGCTCTGATGCTGTTGGTAAGTGGAGATAAAAAATGGGGTCATAAGAAGTGCAGTGTACTAGATGGCGCATACCTTTGCTGCTCTTTGTGGAGGCTGAATGATGCTTTTATTTCAGGATGAGGGTTTAAAGGTGAGGGTTACATGTCGTCATCTTCTTTTCATCTTCTGCTGTGCATCTTGGCACTTCTGCAGATAGAGGCAGGCATTATAGCCTTGCTGTTTGCACTCAAATGCTGTCTTCTGCTGTGCATCTTGGCACTTCTGCAGATAGATGCAGGCCTTATGGCCTTGCTGTTTACACTCAAATGCTGTCTTCTGTTGTGCACCTTGACACTTTTGCAGATACAGGCAGGCCTTATGGCCTTGCTGTTTACGTTCAAATGCTGGTATTGTGGTCACGCTTCATGACTCTGCTGTTCTCTGTCAAAAGCTAGTGCTCTGTTGACCATGCTTTAGCCAATCAGCATCATTTCCAGATTGGGTTAAAAGCTCTTAGCTTGCAAATTTCCTAAATATGTTTACTTATGCTGTCGTTGCAGCGCAACTTCTTCTACCTCTTGATGACCGCCCACTGGTTTGCCTGCTTGATATTCCTCATTGCGCGGGTGGAGAACTATCAGCATGGGTTTGGGAATGGAGACGTGAGCATGACAGGGTTCTTGGCATTGGTTGAAAACTCCACTGCCTCCAGAGGAAGCGGTATTGGTCCTCCACCTTGCTCCTGGGTCATGAGGCACATTGAGCGTTTTGATGGTCAACCTGTCAGCAATTAGTAAGATTGAAGTGAATTATCGTCATTATATAAGCATTATGCATACATGAGTTTTTAGAAGAAGAAGAAGAAGAAAGTCTGCAAAGTCTGTTGGGGTCTTCAGGAATTATGAAGGTGCTTACTAGTGGCGCACATGTATGTATTTCTCTGCTCTAAAGCTGTGGTTCTACTCTACATTTACATCGCACTTTGCCTCTGGCTTGCGTTCGGAATCTGTATGTTCCTTCAATGATTCTCCCTCATCATTGTACGGAATGATTCTGATCTTTCACTGTTTCACTGTACCCTCATCACTGTACCCTCATTACTGTGCCCTCATCAGCTACATCTACTCCTTGTACTTCTCCATTGTGGAGGCAACCCTTTTGGGGGACAACGATTTTTACTCAGCTTCTCCTGCAGAGTCCATAGCCATCAGCATGTACTTACTATTTAGTGTTGTATTTGGAGCGTATATCTTAGGTAAAATTGGAGTTATGAGACTGTAAATAACTGATACATCAACAAAAATTAAGTGGTTGTATTTATTGTTGTAATGACAGTTGGTGATGGATCAAGACACTGCTATAGTCATTGACAAATGTTTGTGTGATGGATCAAGACACTGCTATAGTCATTGACAAATGTTTGTGTGATGGATCAAGACACTGCTATAGTCATTGACAAATGTTTGTGTGATGGATCAAGACACTGATATTGTCATTGACAAATGCTTGTGGGATTGGCTCATTGCAAGGGCACATTTTTTCTTTCAAGTGTGCTTGAAGACTGCTGCTTGTCAAGGCTGCTTCAGGTCTTTGACTGCTTATCCTGTGTTGCTATTGTTGCAAACTCGTCTTTGCTCACATTGTTCTGTCCTCTTGCAAAGGCACTGTCAATATGCTCATGGTCAAAGGGGACCAAAGGTCTGCAGATTTCCGTGATAAGAAGTGCTCTCTTACCGAATACAGTGGCTTGCATGATCTGCCTGAGGTGAAGATTTGCTTCATTGAAACTTCAACGCTTGAGATGAAAATTGAGCATGGATGAAAATTGAACACTGCAGCTTGTGATGTGACAATCTGGAATCTGAAATTCAAACCTCTGTACTACATATGATTTATAGCCACCAAAGAATCACTCCATGCAACCTCACTCTGCATGCCTCCATTATGGCACCGTAGGATGATCTGTACATCATGGCTCGTACATCATGGCACCATATGATGATCTGTACAGCTCTGAGTCTTCTTTGACGATGTACAGGACTTGGAGAAATCCATGCACCAGCACTTAGAGCTGAGCTACCAGAGTGAGATGTCCAGCGATGAGAGGGTGTTGGCAATCTACCCTCCTGCGATAAGAAGGAGGGTGCTCAGGTAACAGCAAGAAGGGCAATCTGATTTCCTATTCTCTAGCGCTAGCGTATGTTAGGTGAACAGCATTATACCAAGCCTGAAATTCTTTTTGTTTTTGTTGCATCTCTAATCTTGGACATCTGTCTTAATTGATCCTCGTGACATACTCGCCAGGCATTTGTACCTTCAACCGTTGCGCCATTGCTACTTGTTCAAGAGATGCAAGCCGAAGGTGCTGGACTCAATTTTGGCTGTGTCGAGGACTGAGCTGTTCATGCCAAATGTAAGGGCTTTTGTTATTCTATCCTTACCATCCTTTTTTAAGTAAGGGTAAAAGGCATTGAAGAAGCTTAAGATTTTGATCATACACTAATGTTTCTGTTTGAATAAATTTGATTTTGTTACAAATTCAAGCCTGTCTCTCCTTTCCTGAGTGTGCTGAAGCCTATCACAACTCTGGTCATAGGCACACCCCTTATGAACTGTCAATCTGCAGGTCCAGCTCATCAGTGAAGGGGATATTGTTCAGGACCTTAGTATTGTGATTGAAGGGGAGGTTCAGATCATCCCTGCCTCCAGCGAGGGCTCCTCTGCACTTTCTACTGCCAGCCGAAGGCGGTACGGCAATGAAAATGAGCGCGGTACAGGGCGCTCTAGCACCCATCGTAGAAGCTCCAACCTTTCTGTAGAGGATGGTGCTGAAAGTATCCGTGACAGACGACGCTCCTCTGCGCTGTCTTACTCATCATCCCATAGCAATGCAAGCCTAGATAAGCTGAGGTAAGCTTACGCCCTGAAAGTATCCGTGACAGACGACGCTCCTCTGCGCTGTCTTACTCATCATCCCATAGCAATGCAAGCCTAGATAAGCTGAGGTAAGCTTACGCCCTGAAAGCGGTAAATCTTGATGTTTTTAGCTCTCTTTGCATCCATTAGAAGGCGATAGGACACCGTGTTGCTCCATCCATTAGAAGGCGATAGGACACCATGTTGCTCCATCCATTAGAAGGCGATAGGACACCATGTTGCTACATCCATTGTCCACTACAGTGAGATCCTTGCAATTTCATTGTGGTTTGTTTTTGGAGCCTTAAGTCTCATGAGCCTCCATTGCGTAGGCCTGATGTTGGAATGATAGGAATGGACGATATCAGAGGGACTTCTGACTGCTTTGGAGAGGTGCGTCTGACTGAGACTTATGACTCTGACCTTAATTTACGCTTCACAATCTCGATTTCTCATTTATTTTTGAAGGATTATTATGTAACTTGACCTGAATTGCTAATGTGTAGTAATGCCTCTCAAGCACTTTCATTTAGGATATTCGGTAGGCCTTCATGCAGGATCCATGTCTGTCATCATACAGGATACATGCCTGTTTTCATGCAAGATGCTTGCTTGGCTGACGTTGAGATATCTCCTCTCTTGCTGAAACCATCAGGTTGCTTTCTTTTCCGACCTGCCCTCCACGGACACTGTTTGGACTAACACAGTGGTCAGAGTCCTCATCGTCCCCAAGTCAGCATATGAGACCATGACTGTGACCTACCCCAGCCAAGTGCGACTCATACTCACCAACCTCAGAGACAACACTGAAAAGGTGCAGCTCATTTATCAACTATAACATTTCCCATTAGTCAACAATGCAGTCAATCATGAGAAAATTAAGTTGTTTCTGCGCAACTGGCAGCTCCTAAACAACAAATGACTTCATTGCATATAGGGATGCAAGGCTGCACAACAAGAGTGTTTTGCTTGCGTTAAAATGCATACAGCTCTTGTGCTCCTGAGCTTTTTTGTTCAACTTCTGGTCTAAATTACGTCAACTTTCATTCCAGGGACTTCTGGACAACATCCAAGACGCCTTAGACATGGTTCTAAGAACTGAGAGGTCTATACATGTCAGGCTGGAACCATACATGACAAGCGATGTGTTAAGGACAACAAAGTTAGAGCCTGACATAATGCAGGAGTTGAGAGGTGTGAATAGTATGTTGGAAGTGTGAATCATCCAAAAATCAGGTCCCTAGCAGACTGTCATGGAGCATAATACAGATGTAAACTGGAAAACAGTGAGGATTACACATGTTACTGTGATGATGCTTTTATGATGCCTGTACGTTCCCACACACTGAACCTCCTGCGAATCATTGTTTTGCCTCCATGCTCTCAATGGGACTAATCATGTTGCTTTTGTTTCGCCTCCATGCCCTCAATGGGGCCAATTATTCTATTTTTCATTTGTCAGGCCTCTTAAGCTCTGAAGTGAACAAGACTTTGGACCGTATGCAACTTATTGACAGCGCAGTAACTGCTTTTTGTTCAAAACAAGATGTGTTGAGCTTTTTTGAATTAATCACCGCTTCTGGGAACGGAAATGAGGAGGTGAGGGGGCATGTATGAGTTTCCTAAAGCTACTTGTCAACCCAGATGGATCGTTTACAAGGTGCAACATTATTTGTGACTCACAGTGAAAAGAGACTGCAATCACCTCAGGCTGAGATCCCAGAGATGCCATCACCTCTCATTCTTACATGTTCACAGAGTTGTGTTTCTGCAACAGGTTGTGAAGACACTGTTAGCTCAGGGCTTGCCTGTGGATGGTACAGATTATGATCAGCGCACTTGCCTTCATGTTGCTGCTAAAGAGGGGCATGTGGTAAGATGTAAAAGCATTATCACAAGTTGCTTATAGTAACATAAAGAATACATCACATGAAGAAATATGAGTCCTAGGAGTCTGCTCCCTTAGTACAATAAGAGTCCAATGAGTCTGCTCCCTTAATACAATCAATACCTCAGATATTTCATATCTGATTAAATGTACTAATTTGTCCAGCAGCCATATTGCTGCTGTGGCTGAAATTCATTGATGTTCACATTCAATACTCCAGACTGTTGAGCCATGCTGTTTTTTGTACACTGGTTAACGTTCTTCTTGTTTCTTTATCTGCACAGGATATTGTAAAAATGCTGTTACAGGCTGGGGCAGATGTCTTTGCTGAAGACGCATTCGGGACAACTCCTCTGTATGGTGCAGTAAAACGAGGTTTTGATGAGGTGGTTGACATCCTCCTTTCATATGGTGCAAGGTCAGTAAACACATTCCATGTATGCAAATAGCATGCAGTTGTTACTACAATTTTCGATCAGAAAATAGCAGCATGTTTTGCTTTTAACATGATGATAAGATGATTATCCATGTTTCTGGGCTACTGAGTGATGAGTTCTGTTTTTTTCATCAGTGTTCTTTAATCGATTTTAGAGCTTTCTCCTGTGCATAACTTTCTCACTCTGCAAACATCAGTTGCTGGAAGAGTATAATAAGTTCATTTATGTTACATAATTTGTTTCATATTTGAAACATGCAATCAGCTACTGAAAGAGTGTCTTGCCTGCATGTCCTTTCAAAGCTTGAATGGCTGTGAACCCGCCCTCATGGATATGGTGGATAGCATCACAGAAAGGAAGATGACCGTGCTGCAGCGGTACTTGAGGGCTGAAGCTGACGTTAATGGAGCTCTTCTGTGAGTAGTAGATGCCTCTTGTCTTCAGTTGCTGATGGGCTGTGTTGTTGGTTCCATCAATTGACAACAAGAAGATTTTAGCAACACAAGACACTTCATAGACCACTGCTCAGAGGAGACCCTACCCTGAATTACCCTGAGCATAATAGACTAAAGTTCTAAGAAATTCTGCTTATGTACTGAGAATCTCATGGAGTACGAGATTCAAGGAAAATGTGAAGTATTGCAAACTTTTGATGGTATATCTGTCATGGCGCAGCATTACAAACACATGCTTCCACTGTTCATGCAGGGATACCCGCACACTTCTGCATGTGGCTGCAGCTGAATGCAACCTGGAAGCGGTACGACATGCATTTTTCATGCTACAGCTCTCATCATTCTTTTTATTTTCCCAACTATTGGAATTCTTACATAAAGGCTTAAACTTCTAAGCCCCTCCAGAGCCCCAGCTTCTGTTGTCAGTTAGCCCTTGTGTCCATGACATAATGCAGATCTTGCTTTTGCGAATCCTCCAGGTTAAGATGCTTGTGGATGCTGGGGCAAATGTGCTAACCTGTGATCGTTGGAACAACAGTGCAATAGATGATGCCAAGAATATCAGGGCTCATGCAGTAGTGCAGTATCTAGAGCCTTTGGTGAATGTGGTGAGTTGTGTTTCAGCTACACAATTGCAACTAATGCTGTGTTTGGTGAGATTACAGCTGCTGGAACGTTGCTTAACTTGCCGTCCTCTCTGCTTTGAATATCACATTTTTGTCATTTCTATCTTTACCACCACTAGGCCCAAGACACACTAAAACAGGGCGCTGCTATAAGAGCTTTGACTCGGAACACTTCTTTGGAGAGATCAGGCTCGTTACAAAAAGTCGGGATTGTGAAGAAGAAGTTTGAGGGCGGTAGTTTCCGAGTCCGCTCCTCTTTCACAGAGCTACCCTCCATCCAGGAGCGGTCTGAAACCCTGCCAGGTACCCCTCTGATTGCAGGATCCTCACCACATGCTACACTGCAGAGTAGCAGCAAAGAGCAGCACATTGGCCTCCATGATTATCTTGTGCAAGCAACCATGTCGTCAGAACTGAGGGCAGCACCTGTGTTGCGCCAAGCTATTATTGTAGAAGAGGAAAGACAGGAGGACACCAATACAGTCACCCTGTTACAGCCAGAGGCACCATCACCTGCCCCTCGGCTGCATCAGGTGACTGGTTTACACCATGTAGATAAGGGGGTGAGGGATGTAGGACAAACTTTTGGCGGGGAGGTGGCAGATGTCGAAGCTCTGGTCCTCCCAGAGGATGCAACGGCTGTTGGCAATATAAACCTACATGATGACGCGCAGGCGGGGATGAAAGTGTTCCATATGGCAGTCAAAGCTGCACAAACGTCACCTGATAACACACGACTGACTTCTACCCTTGAGGTCCCAATGAAGACTGAAGGAGAAGCTTGTCCAGAGAATGAAGATGGTGAGTTTGGTGACTCTATGGTACAAGCATGTGACAAAACTCGGTCTCTTTCCTCTTATATGGGGAGGAACTGACTGCGAGTCGACTTCGCTCTTCTGCTAGTCCTACCTGAAGCTCCATTAAGGCCCAACACTTTTTATCTGCAATCTTTTTTGTCTAGCATGAAATATCAGGTATTTCTCACAGAAATTCGACTGTACAAGAGCATTGTGCTATGTTTTATTTAGCATCACGTTCTGTCATAAGCTCTTGAATCTTGAAATTTCATAGGGTGAGGGTGACCAATGTTGTCTTCATCATGAATTTGTTTCTAGTGAGGACATCAAAAAACATATATATATATATATACAAACCGAGAGAACTGACAAGGAGGGAAACTCTCAGAACAGGAACAAAAGGCAAAAACACCAGAGAGCAACTAAGACCTAGAGTCCCAAACCAAAAACCATATAAACAGATAACCTAGAGTAACCAAAACGAGGCAAAACCATGGAATGATAGAGACAAACTACGGACACAACGTAGAAAAGCCAAAACTAGGGGAAAAGGCAGTCTCCGACCTCTAAGCACAAATAGCATGTACTTAAGGGATGTTCAAAAATCCTGTTCCTCGACGGGATCGAACCGCCGGCCTTTTGCGTGTAAAGCAAACGTGATAACCACTACACCAGAGGAACCTATGATTGTGCTGAATATACTCAGTATATTCATACAATTCCATTATTGTCACTTCACGATACGAATTGTAAATTTTTTGCGCCATTCGTTGGGAATATCTACAAAGCAGCAATAGTAGCTCTGTACACCACGACCATGACAGGCTTTGATACTCCTAACAATATAAGCCTCCCAAGGAAATTGTTGCGCATTCCTTCCTCCATTGATCGGCTAAAGCTTCAGCTGGATACACCCATTGAGCTGCTTATCCAGGGAGCGAATCGAGAATCTCCAAACGAGGCCGTAGAGGTGTTTGCTTGTGTGCCAAATTATTGCCTCAGAAGTCATACCCCACCTACCAAACACCTCCCTAGTGCACTCACAGTAGACCCTTTCCTCACGTAACTTCCTGAGTTAAAAACTCTGCCTTCCAACATAATGCTGCAGTGTGCTGCCTTTCTACGCAAAATGCAATCCTTAGGGGATTTCGACCAAGGAGTGAGGGTTCTCTCTTAACCCCAGCTTTAATCAGTACTTCTGAAAAGAGCAGACATGCACATTTGCACTGAAGACATACCATGCTTCCTCATCTCCTCTTAAAAGTTTCCAACACTTTTGAGCAAAACTTACATTATTTCAGGATGAAGTCAGTGTCAGTGTCAGTGTCAGTTGCCAAAGATCCAAAAGAGGGCTTCAAGGAAGAGGAAATCCTTGAGGTTACACGTTATCTAGAGGAGCAGGAAGGGCTGCATATACACACAAATGCAATTGTTACAACAAAACCTGATGTTGTGGAATTAACAGAAATGATAGATTTAGGATGCAGCAGCAGTGAACAACACCCTCTTGCCAAGTCTGAAGTTGCCGAAGAGGTAGAAGAAAGCAATGGAGAAAGGGGAGTAGCTATACGGATAGTAGCTATACGGATAATGAAGATGCTGCAGGGTAGAGGGATGGAGATAATGACAAGTGTGCTGGTAGGAACATGGCCCCTGCCTTCCTTCGGAGATCTGTTGGTCCCAGTCGTCTTTACAGAGTGACTTCCCCTCAGCTCATTAATAATCGTCAGAGGGACAGTGATTTTAGAGGTGTTGACCTCATGGGTGAGCATGAGGCAGGTTGGCAGGCAACAAACACCGTAGAGGAGGCTGCTGCAGCTGCCATTGCAGCCGTTGATGTGGAGGATAAACATTGCGACACCATGCAGACTGGTCAGGGTCATAGTCAGGACATGGTGGCACAGCGTAGTCTCAGTCGAGGGTTAGTCAGGACGCTGTCTGCTGCACCTCGCTGTAACCCTTGGGCTCCCTTGGCTGGCCCAGAGCCAAATGCAATTGCCCTCCAGAATCTTGTAGAAATCATTTTGAAGTCAGATGAGAGGGGGTCACTGATGACTGTTGACAGCATGCGTGGAAGGTGATGAAATGCATGTTAGCAACTTGGTTTCTAGGAGTTGGAGCTGCAGATGTAACTCAACTTTGGAGGGCTTTAGTAGATACCTTGCTTGGTTGCACTTTCAGTGCAATCCACAATCTCAGACTTCTCTTGGTCATGCAAAATTAATTGCGCAAGTTCTGATTCATTCATTCATTCTTTCATTACAGGTGCCTGTCTCTTTTATGATTTAATGCTTCCTGATTGAATATGACAATTACAATCTTAATCTTGCCCTTGGATTTTATGTTTGATTAAGTGGAACCGCCATAGAATGTGGTGCAGATGCATGTCCCTCTCAGTTTCTGCATAGAAATCTCTGAATGCTGAAACGTCAACTGCTGAGCTCACTTGAACAACTTTCACAGATACAATATCATCAGCGAGAACTAGTTGACTGTGATCAGTATTCGGAAAATTAAACATTCCGCATATAGTTAGGAGCTTCAGCACGAGTTCCTTTTAAGTCACATCCTGAGGGATCCAGTATCTGAGCAGCGTCTGCTGTCTCCCATGCTTGCCATGCTTCTGTGTCTGTGCAGGAGGTGTCTTTTCAGGAGGCATCTTCTCATGTTGTGGCATCGGTGCATGCGCAGAGGTAGGTGGGTCAGAGAGTAAAGTACCTCTCTTGTGCATGCGTTCAGAAGCTGGGCCGTGTCCAGTTGCAGCAGCTACTACTGGCAGTTCCTGAGCCTGACCTCCACCGGCACTACATCTACCTGCTGGCACTACATCTACTTCTTTCCTTTGATGCTGCATGGTAGTTGCATCAGCACGTAATTGTGATACATACATTTTGTTGTCTGCAGAAAGGGGGGGGGGCCTCCGCCTCCTGAGCCTGACTTCAGCGTCTTCAGCCCTGCTTCGACTTGCATCACGCTGTTTCCTCTGCTGTTCGTTCCTCCTCGCCACACGCACTCCCGGCATCAGCTCCTCCTCACTCACTTCTAGCTCCCCCCCCTTGTCACTCCGCCCTTTCTCCCATGAGGACAACTCCTCTCTGCTGTCATGACCTTCATGCTTATATGTCACTCCTGGGCCTTTGGACTTTGAAGGATAGGTTTCCTGGGCTCCATTGAACTTGCTCTTGTGCATTAGAGCACTGTTGACATGCTGAGTGATGACTGGTGGGGCTGTTGACCACTCACACCTGGAGGTGGCATCTAAAGAGGTGCTCAGCTGAATGGGAGCGCTCCCAGCCTTACATATGTCCTCAGCTGCACTGTCATGAAGGGGACTCAACATCATGGATTGTTTATCATCCAGCTTGTCTCTAGACATGGGCAGTGGCTGGCCCATTGATCCTTGTCCTATGCTTTGTACCGCAGCTCCTGAAGTACCAAGACCCTTAGGAGGTAAGGGGCTGAGGGCAAACACTGGGCGACTTGCAGCCAAGTTCTCAATTGGCACCCTAAAGCAGAGGTTGGGATGCATATCCAAGGGACTGCTAGCACAACCCGAGGCGGGCAAGCTGTCGTCATAAACTCCACACCACCCTTCAGAGTCAACAGCACAGGCATGCCCCTTCAGGCCTTCAGAGTCAACAGCACAGGCATGCCCCTTCAGGCCTTCAGAGTCAACAGCACAGGCATGCCCCTTCAGGCCTTCAGAGTCAACAGCACAGGCATGCCCCTTCAGGCCTTCAGAGTCAACAGCACAGGCATGCCCCTTCAGGCCTTCAGAGTCAACAGCACAGGCATGCCTCTTCAGGCCTTCAGAGTCAACAGCACAGGCATGCCTCTTCAGGCCTTGAGCGTTAGGCGCAAGTTCTTCAGCACTTGTCTCTGCAGCATCCACCTCAAGTGGGTGATTCAACGCATCAGACATGCAGACAACATCCTCTTCCTGTGAGGCTGTCCCTTCATTATCCTTTAACACTTCTGCTGTTGCTGCTGTGTGAAATGCTCCAAGAAGACTGTTCCCTGTATTCATGACAGGATCCTCCATCACAGCTGCAGCCATACTCTCAAGTGCTATTGGCTGCAAGTGGGGAGATAGTGAGGGTGATGCGTCAGCTTCCATGTGGTTTATTTGGCTCAGCAACTTCCCTGAAGTCAATGCTTCTAGAAGTTGAGCACTACGGCTGCGGCTGGAGAGGTGAAGTGCGTAAGTACCAGGAGGGTCTACATTGCCAGGCCCTAATAATGTTGCCTGACCCCTGCTAACAATGCCGTCAGCTGTAGCCAGGGATCTAGCAATGTGTTCAAAACCTGGTGATGCCGCTTGAGGGGCCATTCTTTGCATCAAGTGAGGTGGAACCATGAGATCAGTGACCAAGTGAGCCCTGCTGGTTGTTGCTGCCACCCTCATAATAGGGTGTGAACCAGCATGTCCCAGCTCAGCTGTCGTTTGGCTACGGTTCACTACACCATTGTCAGGTATGGAGGAGCCTCTCAGCACTCCAGCAGGAGGAGCTCTCTGTCCACTCAGCCCCCAGTCAGGAGGCACATTCTCCTTATCTTCATCACCATCAGCTGATGCACCATCAGCACTTGGGGGCTGGCCGGGTGATGAAGGCCCCACACCAGTCATCCTTACCAAAGCTGTATGTTGCACTCTTTTCATTTTTACAGGGCTGCGCCCGATGTTTTCTTTGTGAGAATTTTGGTGTAGTCCCAAGCCCTCATGGTAGCTCTCCTGCTTGTGCAGACGGTGTCTGTCCAGCTCAGCTGTTTCAACGGGCCTCCCTTTGCCACTGGTTGAAGGACTGCCTAAAAAAGAGGTATTGATGCCTGCTACTCTTGATCTGCTCCCTATAACGCTAGGTGCCCCTCGAAGTCTGGACATCATAGGACTCATGACAGAGCTTGGCCCTTCTGTCAGGGAGTGAGGTCGCAAGGTAGGTGATGGCGCATGGGTGATGATGTTGCTGGGGAACAGGTTGTCAGTTCGGATGGAAGCTTCTAGAAGAGGAAAGGGCTTTCCAGTATAAGCAAGAAGTGATGCTGTCATGTTTTGATGGCCAAGTGTGTGGGGATGATCAGTTTGAGCATTGCCAAGTGCGTGAGGATGATCAGTTTGAGCATTGCAAAGTGCGTGGGGATGATCAGTTTGAGCATTGCAAAGTGCGTGGGGAAGATCAGTTTGAGCATAGACAAGGTGGCAGGCTCTAGGGCTCAAGTCCACTATGTTAGGCTTTAGATTGTCTTCCGCCATGACCTCATGACCATCACAGTCGGTGACAGGATCAGAATCAATCTCAAGGGACGTATCCACACCACCACGCTCCCAATGCAGTTGCCACAACCGGACTGTTGCATCGTCTGCTGCAGTACACAAAGCTGCTGCTTCTATATTGCTCCAGGTTATAGCCCCAACGTCACCATCACTGCCTCTGAGGATGAGGGGGGCTGCGTCTGGCTGTTTCACCTAGCAGGGAAGGTGGGACAACAATATCAATTGTTTGTTATGGTTGATCAGACAAGCAGACATGTCTTGTAATATCATTGTCAACACCAGGATGAAACACCATCCTTGACGATGAGACTGATGACGTGTGAAAGTGTTCATGCCCAACACTTGATAACTATACCAAGCTGTCACTGCAAAAGGCAAAGAGGTATGAACAAGTTTCCACACCTGCCAGACATGTGCATCACCATCTGCTGATCCACATGCAACATAGTTGCCGTCGCAGCTGAAGCCACACTTAATGTAGTAAGAGTTATTCCCAGGAGGGCAGTAGTGACCACTGAATTCAGCCACAGGCCCACAAGTGCTAGAGAGGGAGTTTATGTTGTACAGGTACAGCTTGGAGTCAGTGCAGTTGACAAGAAGTTGGGCTCCTGCAGAGTACACAAAGCCAAGAGTATGGAGGTTTGTTTTTTTAACAGAACCAGAAGGTCTTTCCTACCTCATAACTGATCCTCTGACATCTGATTTTTCAGACCCATCATGTGTTTTCTAACCAAACAATCATGGGGGCCTAACACCTCATGAGCTCATGCCCCCCAATGCCTCAAGATTTTCAATCAGAAACGTCAAAGCTGAACCATCAGTGTCAGCTGGTAATGTTGTGATAGGTCACAGATGTTCAACTTAGTGTGAAGATACTGCGGTGCTGGTGACTCACCTTGTGAAGATACTGCAGTGCTGGTGACCCACCTTGTGAAGATACTGCGGTGCTGGTGACTCACCTTGTGAAGATACTGCAGTGCTGGTGACTCACCTTGTGAAGATACTGCAGTGCTGGTGACTCACCTTGTGAAGATACTGCAGTGCTGGTGACTCACCTTGTGAAGATACT